>QAXN01000782.1:0-18849 GCA_004335795.1 Chlamydomonas sp. 3222
ACTGGTTGGCCGCAGGGCGAGAGTCAGCGTCAGCGGCGGCGGCGCTGGTCAAGGGAGGGTGTCCCAGGCGGGATCCAAGGCGGGGAGGTCTCCCGCGCAGCGCCGTGTTTCGTCCAGCGCTGTCGTACCGGTGAACGACAATGATGTCGTGCCGTTTTCGGAAGGGGATGTGTACACGGGGGAGATTGAGGAGGTGGGCACTGGTGCGGCGGGGGGCAGGACGTCGGCTGCGCGCGCGTGGGGGCATTAGGTCTTGTAGATGCATAGGTAGGAGCGGCCCTCGTGAGGCTTGGCCTGGTGAGTCCGAGCCTCTGCGCACCATTTTGCAGCATTGATGTCCTGTACATGCGAGCATGGCCACGCCGGCCCGAGCCACTGAATGGTTTTCTTTGAGCGATGGCATGGAAAGCTGCTGTCGTACAATGAGTGCGAGACGCCGTGCGTGGGAAGGTTGGGAGGCGAGGGAGGAGGGCGTCGGGTGCAGCGAGGCCGATGCAGGAACGAACGAGATTCATGCATTTGATGCATCCACACTCTTCCTGAAGCGTGTGGTGCATGTGTTTTAGCAGGTGTGGCCAAAAGCTACGCGCATTTGCATCGGCTGGAGCCTGCTCGAAATGGCAGCTACCTGCCACGTGGTTGCCAATGTTGCGCCTTGCGCTCCATGCATAGGGGTTCAGGGGTGCGCTGTCCTACCTTTCGACATAAGCCATGACGCAGGCCGGCCCGTGCTGGCCGCAGCGGGTTGCCGTGGCTTAGCATCCAGGAGCGGTTTAGCATGCTGCAAACTGTGACAGCAGGGGGTGACTGAGGATGCAATAAAGCGCTGCGATGCGCCCATGCTGTAGCACTCCACGTCATTGCGCGCCTTACCTCGCATGGTGCACGGGGCGGCATTACCGCTACCGGCACCGCAGTGCGACACTTCGCAATTGGCCAAAATGGCCCTGAACTTCATGAGCGCAATTCCTCGATCAATTTACCGTGCTGCATTGGGATTACCTGAAGTGCTGGCAGGATGGAATGATGTGGCTGGAACGCTGGATCCGTCAGACTGGATACATAGCTAGCATGGACGCCAGGGAAGGCGCCCTGGATCCCTGGTGCAGATCGCCCCGCAAAGCAGGGTGTAAGCCACCCAATGTTGGATGTAACACTCTACCGATAATGTTTTTGCCACGTTACATTCGTATTACAGGACATGCCAGTCTTGATTAGGCTGACTGCGTGCACACCCATGCCTCACGTTGGGAGGCTCCCTTGCCAGTCTGCAGCCCCATGGAACGTGCCCCGTGCTGCGGTGCGCACACCACCCGCAGCAACCCAGAAGGCCAGAACCCCTGCCCAAACGAAGGAGCCCGCAACAATACTCAACTGCAACCAGTCCTGCTGTACGGCACCGCTCACGCCTCTGTCCGTGCTGCGGCCCCTATCTCTCACCCCCCTCCTCTCCCATCCCACTGCCTCCCACCCCGTCCTCCCCATCTGCCTCCCCTTCCGACTCCCCGTCATGCCCCTCCTCCTCCTCCTCCTTCTCCTCCCCCTCCTCCACTCCCGGACCCTCCTCCAGGTGCGATTGCAGCCACGCCTCCACCTCCGTCCCCTCCACATCAACAAGCACATGCTCCTGCGCCTCCCACCCCACGTCCATACCGCGCTCGGCCAGCCACTGCACCATCGGCAGGGCCCGTGCTACCCCAGCCCAGTGCACCACGTGTCCCAACAGGTACCTATCGCCAGACAGGGGCACCTCCAGCGCCCGTAGGCACTCCAGCGTCGCGAGATCCCCAATGCGCACCGCTGCCAAGTACGGTGAATTGATCGACCGCCGTACATCCATGCCGCCAACCAGCCACTCCAGTACGGCCTCGCAGCCGCCTTCCGCCGCCTGGAACAACGCGTCGGTGCCCATCGGGCTGTGACACGTGTCATGCAGGTAACGCACCAGCGGCAGGTATCCCAGGGCTGCTGCGCGCTCCACAGCCGTTCGCGCAAGCGTGCAGATCTCCGGGCGGAACCCTGACTCCACCAGTGCGTGCATGGCGTGCAGGCAGCTGCCCGGGGACGTCCGGGGCCACCTGTGTATAAGCTCGGGCATCACCTTGGGGTGCTGCAGGTACCCAGGGTACTGCGCCGACAGCACACGTGCCAAGTACGACAGCATGGCCACGTCGCCGCGGTACGCAGCTGCGTGGAATGCCCCAGTGTCGTGGTGGCAGCCGTGCTGCAGCAGCCACTCCACGGCCGGGATGCTGCCCGAGCCCAGCGTACGGCAAAACCGCCGCTCGTCGTACTGCCGTACGCCCAGCACCTCCTTCCCGTACTGCAGCTCGCCCAGTACTCTGTCGTACTCCTCGCAGTCCACATGACCCTCGCGCTCCCCTCCTTGCCGCTGCCCTGCCGCCTGCCGGTTCTGCTGCCTCCACCGCAGCAGCCCCCTATCCCACTCGCTCACCTCAGCCCCAGGCTGCCCCACCAGCCACTCCGCCACCCGTAGATCCCCCAGCCGCAGCGCCGCCACCACTGCCTCCCTGCATTCCACCGGGCACCCTGCTCCCTGTACCCACTGCACCCGCCCCAGGTCCCCCGTACCCACCGCCGCTACAGCCGCCTGCTGGTTGCCCAGCAAAGAGCAGCTGCCCCTCCCCTCCTCCACCAGCCACTCCACCTTGTGCAGCGCGTCCGGGCTGGCTGAACCCACAGCCGCCGCCAATACACAGTCATCGAGCTCGAGCACCTCCCCGTCCTCCTCCTCCTCGTCGTCCTCCGCCTCCCCTTGCGCGATGCCCGTACACCCCTGCCATACCACCTCCCATGTCCGCTGCAAGTCCGACAGGCTGCCGTACTCGGCTGCCGTACGCAGGGCGGCCTGTGCGTCGAGCGGGCAGCGGTGACTGACCAGCCAGGGCAGCAGGTGCGTGTGGCCAGCTTTGATAGCAGTAGTCGCAGCGTCGTCTGGTTGGGCCCTAAACTCGTCATTTGGATCGTCATCAAGCTGCGGTCCTGCTAGCTTGTCTAGATAGAACCGGGATGGCGGCAGCATGTGCGCGAAGAGGCAGGGCCGCAGGAGCCGCCACGCGAACTCCAGATTGGTCTCGGAGCCGGACGCAGCTGCGACGCTTATCAGGTGCAGCTTGCGTGGGGAAGACAGGCTGCGGAATGCGAGCTGCGCGCTGCCAAACAAGGCTGGGTCGAGGGCCGCGGTGCTGGGCAAGGAGTGCCGAACGTGCACGGTGCGGTGGAGCGGGTTGGAGGACAGGTGCTTGTTGGCTTCCTTGCAGGTGAGCCTGCCGTCGGTTGCGAGGAAGTTGTCGGGAAGGTGCTGTAGGACGGGTAGCAGCAACTCGGGTGGCAGAGCAAGGCCCGCCTGGTTGGATTGCCAAGTCGGTCGCACGCGGTCAAACACGTCGTCGGCAGGCAGGCCTGTTGCGTCAGCCATACCGAAAATCCTGCTGTAGAGATAGCTTTTATGTGACTACAGGACAATCGTGAATGAAGCGGCGCAGTCGCGCTAGTGGGTGTTGGCCTCTTGGGTGAACTGGCAGCGTTCTTCGGCGTATTCTGGCGATTGGCTCGCTCACCGGCTGTGTACAGGCAAGGGCACTACAGTTTGAGCAACGCAGAATGGGTTTTGGTGTCAGAGTGTTCCGCCAGAGGCCCATATGGGCCGAAAAGGCAGTTGCTCGCCGGTCTTTTTCGGCCCAGCGGCTCACCGAGGGACGACCTCGATGTCTATTGGGGCGTCGTATTTCGGCTTCACCTCGCCAAGGCGGCAACTCGAGCTGGCCAAAAGACAGATTCACTGCTGTTAGTCGCGCCTTGCCAGACCTCAGGGCTTCGGTAGAGCTTCTTGACCCATGGGTCATTCGTGGCTGAACAGCAAGGGAAGTCGGGAACATTCCTTCCGCAAACACCGCTGATGGGTCACGCCACGTGCAACAGGCATCACAAGCACAATGTATCAAGAGTCTGTTAGTCGTGTTTAGTTACATCTGATGCGCACTGCGGTGTCGTTGCTTGCCAGCCTCAGTCACAAAAGCCCCACAGTCATCGAATCTTCTCCTTGGCCACCTTCGCTCACAGGCACACGTCGCCATGTCCTTTGTGACCCACAGCCGCCAATGCCTTACAGACTACGCCCCTGCACACTGGCAGTCAGGAAAAAGCAGGGAGCGTGCCGAAGGCACCGACGAGAAGCACAAATCCCGGGCCGTGCAGGCGGTCACCCCGAGCTATGGACCGCAATACGGTACGAGGTTGCACACATGCCGAACGTGCATGCAACTGCTGATGCGGTGCCTACGTGCCTGACGAGCCCTGTCTGCCGGCACAGCCAGTCCTTGTCGTCTCCACAACCCGTAAGATCGCAGCCCAACACCGCACAACACCACCACACATCGCTGGGCCCCAACCCTGCTAGAGCACAGCCCCGGTGCTGCTGACAGGCGCACCGCATTCACGACGCAAAATAATCGCCACCACCACCACCACCACCACCACCATCACCACCACCACCACCCTGTAAATATTGAGGGCCCCCCCTTCTTGCGCACTGCTCACGCCCACCCCCCACCCACCCCCATCCAAGCACCTCTTAAACACCGTCTTCATCACTCCCCAGCTCACTCCCGAGGAGCACCAACTCAACTGCCAGCTCCGTACGCCGGCTGCCCACTTCCCACTCCCAACGCTCATGCTGCTGCCCCACCACCACGCGCGTGTGTTAACACACAGCTGCGTGTGTCTTAGGCGGCCACCGTCTCCTCCACCGGCTTCTCCACCCAGCGGCCGTGCTCCTTGATCAGCTCAATGAGCTGGTCGCAGGCCTGCATGGCACGACAGGGGGTGCGCGTGGGTTAGGCGATCCATAGGCTGTACCCAAAATGTTGCACATGAAAGCCAAGGTTAGCAGGGATAACAAAGGGGCGCATGGCACGACAGGGGGTGCATGTGGGTTAGGCGATATGCAGCGTGCGTAGAAGTGCAGCATTTCAGAGCTGAGAAGTTTGCAGGCTTAGTACGGGGGGCCGTGTGGATTAGCCGGTACGGCACCAGACGCTTTTCTGTAGGAGGCAACTGTGTGCTTCACGCTCCCCAGCATTCACGCTATGTGCTATGTGCTGCTGTGCCCCTTTTGCGAGGCAGTCAAGAGCCGGGAAGCCTAGCCTTTTGCGCGACATACACGTTCCAGCCTGGCATCAGTCTCCCTGTTATCATCGTCGCACCCAGAGGTGTCTCGGGATCTACTATCAAGCTGTTGAGTGTTGATCATCATTGCCGAGGTCTGGAGCGACAGCCGCATCAGTGCTTATGGTGCCGATGCCCATGCCATTGCCAGTGCCAATGCCCCCTTGGCCCCCAACCCTTGCCCGTAGCAAAGAAGCGCCCCAGCCGCCGTGAAGCGCCATTGACTGCGGCACGGACCCGCGTTTTCCGCGCATCCGTAACTCTGGACATGCTACCAACTGAGACGCCGTCGTCGTCAGCTGACAGGACGATCACTTGATGCACCATGAATCCCCCTGCTTCCCATCACCCCCACCGCCCCCTTCCGGCACTCACCGACTCCATGGGGATGCCCCTCCGCACCACCTCCTTGCCCACGTACAGGTCGATCTTGCCGGGGGCGCCGCCCACGTAGCCGAAGTCAGCGTCAGCCATCTCGCCTGCAAACATCAACCATATAAATCATGTAAACCGTAAACATGTATACATCACCGGTATGCATGGCCGCTAGCCCACAATCTTTGACTGTGTGCCGCTCCGCCTTGGCTGGAAGGCCAGTTATCGTATTTCGTACTGCAACCACTCTTCGCGCCTTCCTCCCCACAGAATTTCCCTCTTCGCGTTCAAGAATCGTTCGTCCCCTCTCCCCAATCTACACCCACCTGGCCCGTTGACGATGCAGCCCATGACGGCGATGGCCACGCCCGGCAGGTGGCCGGTGCGCTGGCGGATCTGGTCCGTCACCTCCTACAGGGCGGAAGAACGCAAGGGGCAAGACTTTACGCAGCTGTAATAACTATTTCGTTCCTAGACACTGCATTCTTCCAGGGCCCGCGCCAGATCCAACCCACGCCCAAACCCGCTGTACATGGGGCCAAGCTCCCTCAGTGCACCCTGCGTCCCCAGAACCCCGCCCCCGAAACGCTGCGCGGCCCTGCTGCACCGTAACCCGGTCCCCGCCCCCCTGGTAACCCCCACCCCACCGCACCTGCAGGTTGAAGAGCGTGCGGCCGCAGCTAGGGCACGACACGTACTCGGTCTTGATGTTGCGCATGCGGCAGCCCTGCAGCAGGCCGAAGGCGGTGGTGCGCAGAAACTCCACGTCCTCGCCGGGGCACTCGATCATGGCGCCGTCGCCAAGGCCGTCAACCTGCACATTGGGGGTTGCACAACGATCGAGGATCAGGTGCCAGGTGTTTGAGGATCAGGATATCAGGTGCTAGGTATTAAGCTCGAAGATATATTGGGCGGGTCGCTGACGTCGCACTTGTGAAGGGCCTGAGAGCTGAAACACGGAGCGTGCTCGTTTGCTGTTCGGTTCGAGTTCGAGCTGGTGTGGCTGTCTGGCCGGTTGACAGCGCGCAACACAGGAGAGGCGGCGCGCTGTTTGATGCAGCCACGTGTGTGCGCTGTGTTTTCCTCTGGCGCCGAAGGTCGGGCGCTGGGGCGGTTTACAAGACACCCCTCCGCCTTTATAAGGCGCCGTAAAGACACGGATCTGCTGCAGCATCATCTGCAAGATACGGTACCGACTGGGCCATGCACCGGAGGAAGGTGCAGACAAAGCAGGTCGCAACCCGTCAAAGTGCACAAGGCGAAGGGTGCTGGGCTAAGGCAAGGGGGAACGATACGTGCCAGCTGTTGGTGTACCATCCACGCACTAGCTATGGTGTACCACCTAATCGCACACCCTCGGCACCCACCAGCAGGCCTCCCGCCAGGCTGCCGGTGTTGATGACGATCTCGTCGCGCACGGTGCCGGCGGGGAAGCGCATGCAGTGCACCACGGGGGTGGTGATCTCGTGGCGCTTGAGCACGTCGAACACGCGGCTGGAGGGGACAGGGGGCGGGCAGCGAGGGAGGGGCCTTGTCAGTATGCTGTGAGCTTCGAACTGGTCACAGGACGATGGGCGGTGACAGTGGATGCATACACAGCGTGGCGCTTGAGCACATCGAACACGCGGCTGGAGGGGGCAGGGGCAAGGACGAGACGCGCGGGGTGGAAGGATACTTGTTTAGACCCGAAGGACCAAAGGCAAAGACATGGACTCATGGACGGAGATGGCCCTAACGCGCGTCGGGAGAGGGCAAGGCAGGGAGCGTTACAGGTAAACCGAATGTAGGCGCTAGGCCAAAAGACAGGGGGGTAGGATCACGGGGCGCGGCATAAACGTCTGCGTGGTGTTGTGCCCGCTTGCGTTGAACTCATGAGAGACAAGCTTGTGAACGAGTTCCCTTCACAAGGCACACTGACGGCACAGTCTGATGCAGGGATACGCGGTCACTCCAGTGTCGCTCGACACTGTTACCCAGACCGACACGGCACGCCGCTCCCCCTCGTGCGGGCTGCTCTTCCTGCTCCGGCGCCCTCCCTCCACCCCTGCCCCTCCCCTCCCCCCGCCCCCGCCCCATCACTGCCTCACCGCGAGGCGTGCAGGCGCGACACGCCGTCCTTGATGTTGAGCAGCACCACGATGGGCGCCAGGCCGCGCAGGGCGCCCAGCTCCTCCTCGGTCTCCGTGCCGTCCACCTCAATGGCCCACCGGGTGGAGCCCTGAGGGTTAGGGTGTTGCGCAGGCCACATGGACGCCATATCAAGCAAGCCGAATTCAACAGGCCAAATCGAGCAGGCCAAGTTGAACAGCAGCACAGACACGCGGAAACGGGCCGCCCCCTTAGCGCACGCGTGTCATAACCAACGCCTGTCCCAAGCGACCCAACACCTGTGTCCAGTGCGCCGCCACGGCTTCCTTCAGCGTACGTGCAGCAGCGCCACCGCGCCCTTGCCACGTCGCTGGTGCAGCGGACGCATGTGGAAATGCGCATGCACGTGCGTCGTTTCCCCATTCCCCTCCTGCCGAGTGGGGTGCCCCACGGCACACACGGCTCGTAACCCACCTCCGGCAGCGTCACGCCGCCCTTGGCAGCCTGCGCCAGGGGCGCCAGCGCGATGGCCCCGGGCAGGGGGTCGCGCGCCAGGGCCTCCAGGGGTGCGATCACGTGGGTGGTCACCTCCTGCGGGTGGGGAAGAGGGCGAAGACGTGGACGGGAGTGAGGGGCACTGCTGTCGTCACTACGAAAGCTGAGTGAGGATGACTAGAAGGGCTCCCCATGCCGTGGCCCAATCGGTCCAGAGCGCCGACGCACTGCGATAACTGAAGCCCCGCGGCAGCAGCTGCGACCTACATTACCGCGTGCCACTTCGTGCGGTTGATACCCGCAAACCAGCCAAGCTTATCCCACAGCCCTTGTGCCGCTGAAGCTATCCACAGCCCTCATCCCGCTGTACCCTTCTAGATGCCCTCCGCCACCACCTGCAGTCGGCGCGGCGCGCTCAGCTTATGCCAATGTGCACAACTAAAGCCTACCCCATGCCCCTGGTCAGCTCTGTACCACACTGTTGCCCCACCGACAGGCGCAGCAGCGCGCATGCCAGCGCATAGGTAGCCTTCACCCTTGCCCTTGTTCCAGCTTTGTTCCACCTTATCACCCCACCTGCAGGCGGCGCAGCGCGCGGCGGCCCTCCTTGTCGCTGCTGGGGGGCAGCTCGCGCATCACCACGCTGTCGCTGGTGGCGATGTCCTTGAAGGGCATGCCCACAGCCAGCTTGGCGCCCAGCTTCTTGTACAGGACCTGGACCAAGGCCGCAAGCAAGACTCTTCACCGCCGGCACAAAGGAATGTCTTTTGCTCGAAGACAGCAAGCTCGGAGCTTCGGTTTCTCCTCGCAGCGCCTGGGCCATGCATGGGTTCGCCAGCGAGGACACCGTTTGCTCCATTCGCTTGTCTGATGAAAGCACGACGGAGGAGCCCGTGCAAGGCCGGTTTCCTCGCCACCAGTGGACAACCACGCTGTGCGCGGCCGATCTTATCCCCGTGTACGCCCATGAGACTACCATCCCCACATCGCGAGCCCGCCCCACATCACGTGTTCAGGTCCTCCACAGATACCGCCGAGTACACGGTGCCATTGCAATTGCAAAACGAAATCCCTAACTCGCAACCAGCGTGCCCCACCTCATGCACAGTTATGCGTTAGCACCCATCTCTGGCGTCTCGTAGCCCTACCACCGCGGAGCACACGGTCCCGTCGCTGTCCAACCACCCCTACCCCAACTCCTCAGCAGGGCTTTACTTAGGTACCCCACGTCAGCACCCACCTCGGGGGTCTTGAGGTCCTCCAGGGACACCGCGGAGTACACGGTGCCGTCGCGGTGGAGCGCCCCGCGGAAGTCCAGCTCCTCGCCCTCGCGCTGCACGGGCAGGTCGCCCACGCGGCGGGAGAAGGTGTGCGTGTCGCGGGTGGTCTCCTCGAACGGAGCAACGCCCAGGCCCTGCGGAGGGTACGCGTGAGCGTCAGGAAAGCACGGAAACTGGGCCCTGCACGCAAGGGGGTTGACGCTAGGCCCTGAGGAGGGGTACCGATGCGGCGGGTGGACAGGGGGCAGGTTGGGGAAAGGCACGTTTGGCACCAAAGGTCGGGCGCTGGAGCAGTCCCAAAAGCGCCCCAGAGCCTGTGCCTGTTCAAGGCGCCGTAAGCCCTGTTACTCCCGCACAAGGCTGGAACAACCCCGGTGACGTTGTGCACCCATCATGTGGGTGTGTGCTCTTCCGCACATGCATCCTGCGTGTGCAAGCCCCATTGCGCATATATGTTCGGCCGTCCTTCCGCTCGCGGCCCGCTGCCGGCCGCGAGCTCGTTTAGCCCCGGCCGCCAGCACCCTTGATTGCGGGCACACATTTCTCTTTGGCACGCTCGTTCCAGCGCCAGGATGGGGGTCTCGGCATGCCAGCGCCCCCTGTGTTTCGAGGTGCGGGTCCCTTATGCCTTGCGCCCACCAGCCCTTCACGCTTGGCCCCCCTCTCCAGCGCGCCGTCCCTGCCCAAGAGTGCTGCCCTCTGCGCATCGGGTATTCCGAGCATGCTTGCGCACTCCCCTTTCACAAAAGCCCCCGTTGGGACCCACACCAACGGTGCTCCGCTCAGACCTGTGATCCCTCAGGCCAGCCCAGCGCTTGTGAGGCCCCTGCAGTCCGCGTGCTGCCGCCTCCGGCACAAGGTATTCCACCAGGAACCCCTCCCGGTGCTCCATGCGCACTCGCCCGGGCCCATAGGCCATCGCACGACCCGTCCGCCCCTTCCCCGTGCTCCCTGCACCGCCCTTTCCCCATGCTCCTTGCACCGTCGGCCTCATCCCATGCTGCTTTTCCGTCCCTGCACTCACGGTGCTCCAAGCGCGCTCGCCCAGGCCCGCCAAGCGCTTGCAGGGGTCGATCTCGTATTCCGGGTCCTCGGTCAGAGACACGCGGATGGTGTCGCCCAGGCCGTCCATCAGCAGGGCACCAATGCCGATGGCGGACTTCATGCGACCGTCCTCGCCCTCGCCCGCCTCTGCAGGGGGGAACACAGGGATAGCGGGCGCGTTGATGGGGGAGTCGAGGGTAAACGGCGTGGGTAAGGGGTGGGGGATGCGCATCAGAGGAAGTCTTTTGTGGCCAGAGGGGGTCGCAGGGTTTGTGAGGAGTGGGAGGAGGAGAGATGAGGGACGCAGGCGGCATGGGGGGGTTCGTGGTTGAACATGTCTGGCCGATTGACAGCGTGCGACACAGACGAGCCAGCGCGCTGTTTGATGCAGCCACATGTGTGCGCTGTGTTTTCCTTTGGCGCCGAAGGTCGGGCGCTGGGGCGGTTGCGTGGCGCCCCAGCGCCTTTATAAGGCGCCGCAAGGAGGGAGATGAGTGACGCCGCGTTGGAGTCCACCCTAATGCAATTTGCGTTGCCATGGGCTTCAGTGCACGAGGTGTGTCATGGCCTACGTGCCTGTGCGGTGGACGTGTGCAGGGTGATGTAGGTTGAATCAGTCTAAATCCAAAGTGATGTAGCTTGTGCAGGCAGGTTTAAGGCAGCAGCTCAATGGCCCCCCTGGAGGGCCTCCACGCCGCCCTGATGATGCCTGCTGTGCTTCCATGTGGCACTGTATAAACAGGTGTCGGTCGTTGGTGATTGGCGACACGGCACCCCTTATGCAGTGCAGACGTGGCGCCATCAACTAAAGCAGGGTTGTTCCATAGCCATGTGAATGCGCGACCCTGGTCCACGCATGAAGGGAGTGCTGGCCGGTTGTATAAAGTGTGGTGGCAGGTTTAAGGCAGCAGCTCAACAGCCCCATACGAGGCCTCCACGCCGCCCTGATGATACCACCTATTTTCTTGTGGCACTGAATAAACAGGCGTAGGCCGTAGGTTAAGTGCGGCGCAGCGCCCCTTATGCAGTGCGGACACCCTGCCGTTCGTCCCCATGCACGCCGATATCCACTCATCGGATTCCCATACCCCGCCAGGATGCTGCTGGTGTCAGGTCACTATGGCACGCGAGTGTGTTCGGTGCTGCGCCGCTGCGTTTTCGTCCATGTATGTTTGTAAATACACTGACCTCGCCCACTGCGCACCACACCCCTGCTGTACGCGGAGTGCCGCAGGTGTGTGCTATGCTGTACGGCGCCTCACCCCCGGCGCCCAGGTGCAGGGCACCCAGAAAACCCGTTCTGGACCGTACGTGCCGTGCTGCGAGTTACCATCATAGTGCTACGAAGTTTTGGGTCTCACCAGTGACGCCCAGGTGCAGAGGGTAGTCCCAGCCCTTCTTGTACATCTCCTCCGCCAGCAGGCGGTAGGCCTGCACCATGACCAGCGGGTTGGAGGCCTTCATGGAGAACACAAAGTTGTGGTAGTCGTGCTTGCGGCACACCTCCGCGAACTCGAACGCGGACTCCACCATGCCGCTGGGGGAGGGGAAGGCAAGGGGGAGCAAGCGGCAGGAAGTGTGGGTAAGCGCAGAGCGGCAAAGGAACGGGACGGGGAACGGTGGTGTGGGTACGCGTAAACGGTGGTGTGGGGAAGGGAAGGAGCGCAGTGGGCATGCTTCTGATTGGCGGGAAAGGGAAGTCAAGGCGGGGGGAAGGTGTGGAGGAGCAGCAGCACCTGCACGATACAGGGGCGCTTAGGACAGGCAGTACAAAAGCATGTCATGCACTTTGCGGGCCGCCCGTGTGACACGACACGCTGCTACCCGCACGTACCGGGGGGTGTCGCCGTAGAAGGATAGGATGCGGGCGGACAGCGAGCCGTGGTTGGTGCCGATGCGGATGGCGCGGCCCAGCTCCTTGCACTTGAGCACCAGCGGCGTGAAGGTCTCCTCAATCAGCTCGCGCTCGCGCTCGAACTCCTGCAGGTCCAGGAGATTCAGCACACGTCTTCAGCACAGCCTGCAGCTGCGGTCTGAGAAACACGAAGGCAGGCTGCCTGGTTCACACGGCTCCACGACCACTTGCTGCCGCCTCCGTCGCCGCTGCCGCGGCTTCCTTTGTCCCGCCGTCAATGTTACTGTGCGGCAGCGCTCCTTTGCTGCAGCGCCCTTACCCGGGGGTCGTCGTAGTTGATGACGTCGAAGGTCTTACGGCCGTCCACGAAGTTGCCGGGGTTAATGCGGATCTGGCGGGATGTGCACACGGCGTACGGCAGGATGCTGTTACGGCACACCATGAAGTCCGACAAAAGTGTGCCGCCGACGAGGGTCTGCCGACGTGATTCCCTCCTTCCCGACAAGCGCAATTGTACGTGCGCCGCGCGAGCCAGTCCCATGGCTGCCGCATTCAGTCTTTGCGAGAGGCCATGGAGTGCAACCAGATGACGGTGCCTCCGAGGCTGCCGACCCCTCCACGTCATGCGCCACGGCCCTCCTCGCTGCTGCCCATGACGCTGAGCACCGCGGTTCAGCACCGCCTTCACTCCCCCACGGAACGCAGCCCATGAGCAGCTCACACACTCCCCGCTCGCCGCTTCCCCGCACATCGCCTTATCTCCGCCCAGCTGCTCTTCTTGTGGTGACAGGGCATTTCCCGCGCCAGCTGTAGCCCGCCACGATGGACCTGCACCACCCGCCCGACGGGCTGCCGCTGTTGACTGTCCAGAGCGCGACATCGTACGGCCCGAAGGACCCCCAAACATCGCCAGCATACCCCCCTGCCCTGCTGGCCCCAGCTTCAGCATGTCCGTACCCATGTTCCGCTTCCTCAAACGCGTCCGTCCCATCATGGCCGCTGCAGACCCCTGTCCGACCTCGCCCTGCCCTGCTCGCCCAGGTCCAACCAGCTCCGCCATCGTCGTCGCAGCCCCTGTGCTGTTGTCCCTTGCCCCTGCACCTCCCCACCTTCTCGAACGCGTCCGCCACCATCATCGCCACCGCGGGCTGGAAATGGATGTCAGCCACCAGGGGCACGTCGTACCTGCATGCATGCACACAAGCAACGTAAGCGGCCAGGAAGGCCTAACAAAATGCTAGTGCGTGGAAGGGGAGGGCACGCAATGTATCGGTGTGAAAATGCTTCGGGTCGAATCAAATGTCAATAACAGCGCAACACGGCGGCCACCCACGCTCAGTATCGTGGTTCCACCATGAATACAGCACAGCGTATCCTGTGGGTCGATGTGAGGATTGCCCGACCCTGCTGGACGCACCTGTCCTTGAACAGCTGCTCACGGATCTTCATGCACGCCTCGGCCTCCTTCTTGCCCTGCACCGTGATGCGCACAATGTCCGCGCCAGCGTCCGCGCACTTCTTGACCTGCAAATTATAACCAAGCATGGGTAGAGGGGCCGGCGGATTGGGAGAGTAAGTGCATTAGTGCGGAACGTGAAGGCGTCCCCTGGTGCGTGCACCCTGGTGCACCAGGGAGCTTGCCGCACCGCACACAGCAACCGCCTGGTCCGTCGTACAGGGCGGGGCCCAACGTCGTAACCCATGTATGCGTGAGCTGCTGCGCCAACACCCTTCGAGAGTGACCGGACCAAGCCCACGCTGGTGACTTGGTGTACGCCGGAGGACTCGGAGGACTCAACTTCAGCTGCCAGCTACTTGGGGCATTTAGTTCCATACCAACACACCTGGTCAACAGTGAGCTGCACGTTCCTCGTGTCGGTCGTAGTCATGGTCTGCAGAGCGACGCGGTGGTCGCTGCCAACGGGAACCTTGCCGATCTGCAGATTTTCCCACGGATCTAGATTAGAGCATTAAAAATTGATCGATACAGGAGCTTATTACAGCCGATGGCTGCTCGTGGGGCAACACCAGATTTCGACCTAACGCCCCCTCAAGTCTGCCGGCGGTAAACGGCCAGAGGAGGACGCGCCACCAATTATGGTGTGCAGCACAGTTCTTTACCATGACAGTGCGAGTAGGGCGACGTTTGGTCTGGTGAATAGACTCGCAGTACTTGTTCGGCAGAACAAGCTGCTTGCTCGGCATGACCAGGGCCGCGCTAGCCATGGTCTGCAATTGCGACGTGAACTTCTGATAAGCATGACAATCAATTGTCACAACCTGGAAACTTGCAGCCTGCAGCACGGCATGGCGCGACGCATCACCTTGACGCGCAGCCTGCAGGGCTGCCCTGGCTTAATGGCACTTTGGCCAGAGCAGGCTGTCCCCTTGAACGACGACATCGTAGACGCCATCCGGCTGTCCGCTCTGCTGGTTGTCAGAAAGCCACCAGCCAAAGGTGCAGCCTCAACAGCACACAGCCAGTCAGTAGTGGCTACAGGACTATTAAGTAAGCACCTGCGGCATTGACCTGCTCGACCAGTACCTGAACGCGTTTGGCCGAGATGCGATGCGGGGGACATCCGCTGCAATTCCATGCCAACTCCCTTCTCAAATTTCCCAGTACCCGAGCAACTCCAGCGCAGTTAGCGTACATGATAGAAAATATGTCTTATTTGCACTAATCAGGCAAGATGCGCTTTCACTGCTCGACATAAAAGACTCTTGAGCACCATCTTCTCCTAGCTCGGCACCAGGCGTCACCTGCAGACACCATGTCCGCCATCGCAACCCAGGTTGTGGAGGCTCCTACAGCTGGTCTGGAGCAGGTACAGTCGTCTGGATGCAAAAACGTGCATGATCGCTAAGGGCGAACACGTCCGCTGGGCTTCTCAACCGTTGCGCGGATAGAGAGCAAATTAACATGCAGCAGCGTCCTTCTTCTGACATTCAAGTCGTTGCGGGCGTTGTCGTCGTGCAGTTGGTGTAGGTGGTTGCTGAAGCCCTTACCCATCGATCCCGTGCAGGTGCTCTACCGGCTGCAGGAGAAGCGAATCGCACTCGAGAAAGTAGTGCTGCAGTATGGCGAGGCACCCGCTGGTATCAAGGAGGTGTTCGAGCTCTGCAGGGGTTTCGAGCGGGCCTACGTTAACTTCGTCAATGTGCGCTTGGGGGCGCAGGGTGTCACGTTATGGGCGGGGGCATGTAGCACTCGCCCTCCCATTGGAGGGCATTGTGTCCTATGCCATGTACTGCAGTTGTTGGGGGAGGGGGCGGATCATGCACGTGCACGCACACCAGGGGGTAGGGGCCTAACCTGGAGGCGAAACGCCATCAGCACAAGTGGTGCACTCAGCCGCTGTGATCTTTACCGTTGGAGTGGGTGTTGCACAGCATACAAGGGTCGTCTGTGCTTGCGTTGGCGTGCTGCGCTCGACGGCGAAACGTGTCCACCTGAGGAGGGGCCGTCACCGGCCTCCCGTCCCGTGTGGAACCTGCAGGAGTCCCCCGTGGCTGGTAAGATCAAGGAGGCCTTCATGGGCGAGAAGGGCCTTGCCGGCAAGGTGAAGGCGCTGCCCATGGCAAAGGTCTTCGAGCTGAAGAACGTCAAGTCGGTAAGTCGCTCCCTGCGACCAACCAGGTGTGCTCTGCGCTTCGTGCCGGCAGTAAGCTCATATGCCTGGTTGTAGCTGATGCAACACTAAGCAGCGCTTTCTTGTGTTGGGAACGTTATGCTCCCTCCAGGTGTGCCGCATGGCCGACGGCTACCAGCCCAGCATGGTGGCCCCGGAGAAGGGTCTTCGGCAGCTGTCCTCGGAGGCGCTGGACCACGTGACGGACCCCGTCAACACGTGCGTGCAGGAGGTGTACAACCTGCTGGTCAACGCCGCCAGGTAGGGCAGGCGGCTGGGTGCTCGGGGCTGAGGGCGGACGCGCTGTCGTCCGGCAGCCCGCGGGGCCAAGTGGGGCAAGATGCCCCCTTCGCACACCGTATAGCCTGGCTGTCAAGTGGGCTCTTGCAGCCGGAAATAGGAGGCTGTTGAGCTTTTAGCAGGACGGTCCATGGGTAGCGTGCTTGCACGGGTATAGGGCCGGGCTCATGGTTTGTGCGCCTGCGCGTGGGGCATGTCATGCAGGGAGGCTGCGGAGAAGGCGGGGCAGTTCACGGAGGCGGCGCTGATGGGCGCCATGCCCATGTACGTGCCGGACTTCAAGAACGTGGTCATGCCCGCGATCATCGCGGCGCTGGACGAGTGGAAGCGGGAAAGCGAGCGGAGTGAGGGGGGGGGGTGACGGGCTGGAAGGGAGGGGGGGACTGGGGGGGAGGAGAGGGGAGAGGAGTGAGTGGCGGGGGCCGGGGTGGAAGGGGGGGGGACTGGGGTGCAGGAGTGAGGAGGAGAATCAGCCCAAGTTGCCACCGTACCAGCAACCTGTTAGGGTCCCTTCAGGCGGCTGCTGCGTTGGCGCAGCGGGTCAGTGACGCGGCTAAAACATCGGTTTCGGAAGTCGTGCAGCTGTGCAGTACATCACGCAGTGCGCTGTTGCGGATACCTGGCCACACACGTGGGAACCCGCACCAAATGGGCAGCCAAGTCCGGGGCCCTAATTATGAGTTGCTCTCCTGCACACCTGTCACCGAGACAGTGCGGTCCACAAGCTAGTGGCCATGCACTATGCTTGCCAGCACAGAGTAGGGGCCCTTGGCCCATAGCTGCCAACCGCACCACTATGGCTCTGCCCACCTGCCTCCTCCCTCACTGTTCACGCCAATTAGCCTAAATGCTTGTGACCCACATCCTGGTGGATGTGGAGAGCAATACTGCACGGCCACTGGCCCAGTTTTATGGTTGCACTGGCCCCTTACGGTTTCCTCGCGTTAGGTTTTCGTGTCCCCGCTTACGACCCCCCATTCCGGTGCACCCGCGCCAGTGGCCCACATGCTGGTGGACATGGAGCGCAGCTACATCACCGCGGGCTTCTTCCGCCACACCACGCATCACCGTTACCAGAAGATCAAGCAGCAGGAGCAGATGCGCGCCGCCATGGCCGCGCGGGGCCCTGGCGCTGGCGTGGAGACCACCAGCAAGCCGGGCGCTGTGAAGCAGACCGCGGCCAAGTTCTTCCCCTCGTTCGGCGGGCCGGCAAGCACCCCGGCCGCCAGTCCCCCGCCGGGAACGCCGCCGCCCCCGGGCACTCCCCCCACGGCGGACGACGACTCGGATGACGGGAAGTCGCCAACGCGTGTGCAGGGTGGGTGGCGCCGGCGTGCAACTGTCCTGTGGGTTGGGGCGGTCGGTGGCGCAAGTGCGCGAGAGGCGCCTGTGCGCGGGATGCCCGCTTGCCCGGGTTGCATGCGGCCCTCCTGTTCGGCTGCGGCTAGTCACACGGGGCACAGCAAGCTCTACCCGTCCTGTCAGCAGTCGTCGACACCGCTTGTGATGTTTGCTTGGACGACCAGATCAAGCCCGGCTTTGGTCTTCTCGCATCATACACAAGGCCAGAGCATTGGGGACTACACCGTGCGACTCCTGCGCTCAGCCTCCTCCTTCCCTCGGTCTGTGCGTCGGCTCCCTGCCTCACACCCGCAGGCACCATGCCCAGCGCTGCCAACGCGGACGACTTCATCGCCGGCTACTTCGACAAGTACGTCAGCGACGACTCGGCTGCGCGCTTCCTGGAGTCCATGAAGTGGCAGCGCCGTTTCTTCGTCTTCTCCGAGTCGCAGCGCGTGCTGTACTATTTCAAGAGCCCGGAGGACGTGTCCAAGCCGCAGGGCCTGCGTGGCCAGGTCAACATCGCGGGTGGGTATTGGGCTCCCTGGGCGCCATGGCATGTGGGTCGGAGCAGTGGGTGCCGAGCGGCCACGCAGCATCACGTCCAGCCTTGCGGAGGGCCCCGCATGGCATACAGGTACTGGCGTACTGCCCCCACGACCCAGCTACATGCGTCTTGTCGTGCATGGGATTGTGCAATTAAGCCCGTGGGCCTGGCGCGCACGCGTTATGGACGTATGGTCCTGGCGTGTGGTTCCTGGCGAACACCGACGAGCGGACCTGGGCCCAGTTGTTGTGGTCCTGATGCGTGCGTGGTATATCCACCGTACATCTAGGCGCCTATGCGTTGCTCCCTGATCATTGTGCAAAGTGTGTAGAGTGCATCGTGGAAGACCTGCACCCTGGGCCATGTGCTCATCTTGTGCAAGGGGTTGTCTACTAAGCAGCAGCTGGTGCCCATGCGTTGTGGACCTGGCGCCCATGCATTACTGCTTGTCACGTGCCTCCTGTCTTGCGTGCAGAGTGCATCGTGGAGGACCTGGACGACAAGGGCATGCCGCGGGTGCCCAACGCGCCCGTCAACATGGCCACCGCGGACAAGAACCAGCTCATGATCCGCATCCGGCACAGGGACCCGCGGGGCGTGGCGGTCAAGGACCACAACGCCATCATCATGCGCGCGGGTGGGTAAAGGTCGCCTTTTGACCAAGGCTCGCAATCCATGCTCTGCATACTGAGTTGTTTGGGTTGC
>QAXN01000783.1:0-27285 GCA_004335795.1 Chlamydomonas sp. 3222
TTTTTGGGGGGGCGCGCCCCCCCCCCCCCCCCTTCCCCCCCCCGTGGGCCCCGGCCGGGGGGGGGTGGGGGGGGGAGAGGGGGGGGGGGGGTGGGGGGTGGGGGGGGGGGGGGGGGAACGGGGAGAGGAGGTCGTGGGGGGAAGGGGGAGATGGGTGCGGAGAGCGCGAAGGCAATGTGCTTGGGTGGCAAGGCGAGGGGAGTGCGCCCGGTGGCAGGCCGGGGAATGGATGGCGTGGGGGCTACGCAAGGCCATGCGCATGAGGTCGACTGCGGCGGCCGTGTGTCTGGGGGCAAAGATGTTAAGGGGGCGTTGGAGAAAGAAATGAGCGCGTGGGGAGGGGGTAAAGAGAGCGGAGGGCGGCCATGTGGCTTTGGGGTAACGGTGACGTGTGTCTGTGTAGCAGGGGTGTCATGGGGAGGGCGTGGGGGGGCAGGGGTCGCGCAAGGCTGCGGGCTTTGGGCCCAAGGGGAAGAGGGGCGCGGGTAAGGTGCAGCCGAGGGTTGGATGGGAGTGGGGCGGGCGTGTCCGCAGGGGCAGAGGCCAAGACTCACGGTGGGGCACCAGGTTGCCGTGTACTGAGAGCAGCTGTGCCGCCAAACATGCAGCTTGTATTAGTGTTCGGCCACGGCTGAGGACGAGGCGCTTGTGTCGCAGCTGGCCCTCCCTACACACAGTCGGGCTCCTTGGCCCTGGATGGCTGCATACCCCAACGTTGTACCGTGTCTGCCAGGCCACCGCTGAGGAACAGCTGCTGGTGGCCAAGCTGTTGCCCGCAACATGCGTTTCTTGCTCCTACAGTAATGTTGCATGACGATTGACACGTTCAACGGTGCACTCCCAATCCGCAGGCCAGCTCCGAGGACGAGGCTCTGGTGGCCAAGCTGTTTGGCGCCGTGGGCCGCATCTTCACGGTGGACGAGAAGCTGCTGGCGGCGGTGACGGGGCTGTCGGGCAGCGGGCCCGCGTACGTGTTCATGATGATCGAGGCGCTGGCGGACGGGGGCGTCAAGGCCGGTGGGTGCCCCGTAGCTGGGACGTTGGTACGGCGTACATCACCGACAAACCAACATGCGCCGACAAACCCGCCGTACGTACCTGCCCAGCGCCGCTGACCCTGCTGCCCAGTCCCCTGCCTGTCCTCCCCAGGCCTGCCCTGTGACGCCGCAGGCGCTGCTGGCTCATTACGCAATCGTGTGGTCTGCCGGTGTGCTTGACTGTCCCTCAACCCCATCTCCCCCTCAACCCTAAACTCCAGGCCTTGCCGGCACATACCCAGTACTCTGAAGGGCTGCCAGCAGGATTTCCCCAACCCGCTCGCCACCCCCTCCCTTGCTCTTGCCCCTCGCAGGCCTCCCTCGCGACATTTCCCAGGCGCTGGCTGCGCAGACGGTGCTGGGCAGCGCCAAGATGGTGCTGGAGAGCGGGCGGCACCCGGGGGCGCTCAAGGACATGGTCACCAGCCCAGCGGGCACCACCATCGCGGGTGAGGGAGACGGAGGCGCAAACAGCATAACGATAAACGCAAATGACACGGAAGTAGATGGTAGTGCCTGTTACTTGAACTCAGTGTTGCGGCAGTAGGCGGGTGAGGGAGAGGGGATGCCAGCAGGCTGTGTTATTGTGCATGCTTTACCGGGGTTCAGGGAGATGTGTTAAAGGGCATGTTGCGGCTTGCGGGAGGCGATTGCGGGTGTGGGGGTACCTAGACGGGTGCCAACGGCGCCGGGCTCCTAAGCTTCACGTGCCCTCTCTCGGCTACACCTCCACGCCGGTACCCTTGGGTCGGACCCATTGCATGTCCGCGTCCGGCGTCCGGCGTCCTCCGTTTGCGTCACCGTGTTGCTTTCCGTGATGGCGCACCTACTGGGCTTGGGTACCCGGCATGTTCCTTGTGCTCCACTGCACGCAAATAGTTGCACGCCATAAGTAATGGCGCCTTGCTTCTTCCCTCCCCTCCCTTCGTTGCCCCCCAGGCGTGCACGAGCTGGAGAAGGCCGGCGTGCGCGCCGCCTTCATGAGCGCCGTGTGCGCAGCCACGGACCGCGCCAACCAGCTGTCCAAGATGTAACCGGGCGAAGCAAAGGATAGGCTTGGCGATGTTGGTCTTGTATGGTTTGGGCCTCGACCGGGGCCGAGTCCTTGAGGCGGGTCTGTTGCCTGACCATCTGGCGGTGTGGTTGCAGTCCCTGGGCTGCGCCAAACAGCTGTCCGAGATATAAAGCGGAGGCGGCGGAGGGAGCAGACAGCGCTGTGTGTGTGTGTGTGTGTTGGGGGGCATCGGAGGGTACCATGTAACGTGCACACTGCTTTGCGAGCGTGTGTGTTGGTGTTGGGGTTGCAGGGGTGCTGTGCGCTAACGGTCGACGAGTGGAACGGACTTGCTGGTACCTGGCCGCCCGTGTTTTACGGCACGGTGTGCAGCGGCTTGATAGCCGCCGTAGGTAGCCCTAGGCTAAGACGCGCAAAAGGCGATTGGTACCATACAGTAGGTAGATGGGAAGCGGTACCCGGAACACGGTATGTTGTGGTGGCCGGTTGTTAGTGCGTTGTGTTGCCGTTAGTTCGTTGCGCGGTACGGTTGTGCAGTGCGGCGTGCGGGTATGGGGCGGCGTGCCCTGCCACTGGGCGGACTAATACGCATTCGGTTGCACTGCACGCTGCGGCCGTAGCTGGTATGGCTCCCCTGGTACCGTATGGCCCACCGTGTGTTGTGCGAGCTGTGGATTCGCGCCCTGAACGCCGTGGTCAGGGAGCTACCTGTGTACCGGTTACCACCCTGCTTGCAAGCATGTTCAGGAAGAGTTGCGTACTGCAGCCGCTGCCCTCCGCGGCAAAACGGGGCTGAACTGGGTTGGCCAGAGCTGACTATGACCCCCAGTGCCCCAGAGCTGACAAGGACCTCCTTCGCGGCGCTCCTCCAGCCAGCTCCAGCCCTAAGCTGGTAAGCTCAATTTCGTACGGCGAAAAGGGGTGAGGTCATGGGCACGCGCTGTGGCCCCTCCCAGCTGCTCCGATCGACCCACACGTGTGCATGTGGTGTGTAGCCAGGTGCATCCAGGTGGCATGCAGCATGCGGTTGCAACATTGGTCAAGGTTGGTCACTGGCTGCCGCCCGGCCGCCCATGCGTCCCGCGTCCGCACCCCGTGTGAAGTGACACCAGGTGACACCCACAACCCGCCCTCCCCTAAGCCCACGTGGCAACAGCATGATGGCAAACTGGTGATGGAAGCTGATGGAAGCGAAACCTGTCAGCAGCGCCTGCAGGACGTTACAGTTCTGGGCTGTTCCGGGCCACAGCGAGGTCAACAGGTCCATCCTTGGGCGGCGGTTGCAATGGCGTGACGGCGGTTGGTGTGCAACCGCCAAGGGGGTTTGCCATTGCCTTGAGTCAGACGAAGCTCGCTTCTGGCTCAGCTCACAGGCGCTCAAGTTTATGCACAGCATGCACCATTCCAGCCCAACGTGCGCCCAACGCGACATCATTAGCACAGATATGGATGCTGGCTTCCGAGCTCCAGTTCCCACCCGGCACGGCATACCCACAGCGCTGGATGTACAGTATGGCCCAGCACGCTTTTCCTCCCCCATGCGCTAGTCCAGCAGCACTCCCATGGCCCACCTGGCCCCGCTGAGCCCCCATGCTGCCACTCCATGTGCACCTCACGGTATCCCTAGTAAGCAGCGCGCGCCCAGGGAGCATGGCAACAAGGCCCATGCCGCGCACTTCGCTTTGCCCTTCCGAATTCCCCACGTCAGTTAGCCCTGACCGTTGCAGCGCTAGGCGGTGTTACATACCGTGCGGTGTCACCGCCCATGCCTCCCAGGTCAGTCCAGCGCGCTTTCCCTCCGCAACGCGCTAGGCCAGCACCCCTCCCCCGTTGGGGCCTGCGGGCTTGACAAGTCCCCTACGCCGCACCTGGTCCATGCACCCCAGGCGGTTGTAACTGGCACAGCACCAGGAGGGTCAGTCACAAACCGCTAGACCGCCACGACACCTCCCCCGCTGTCCCGACCAGGTCTATTAGAGGAACCATTTGTTGCCGAGGAGTGAAAACGCTTATACCTTATGCCAACATGAAAGCTTTGGAATTAGCCCTGGCCGGCCACGTGCCCCAGCAACACGACCACCCCCTTCATAAAAGCGCCCAACCATAACCCGCCGCATGTACCCCCAGGCCATCAAACCGCCACTCCAGCCAGCAGTCTGCGCCTTAGTTCCACACCGCCAGCTCCCCTGGGGCGATGTCCCGCACCGCCACCACCAGACGCACCACTGTGCCACCTATCACCCTGGTTACCACCTGAGACACAGGGAGGGCAGGCAGCCACAACGCAGCAAAGCTTGGTGTTTCAACCCCACGCAGGACGTCGCATTGCAGCGGGTTGCCTGCAGTCTGAGCTGTGATTGATGGTATACCGGTACCTACGAGCGAAGACAGAGAAGTGACTCACCGCGCAGTTGGGCGCGGGGGGCACCGCGGGCTGTTGCTGCGGCTGGTTGTGGTGAACCAAGTCCCTCGCGTTGCGCGCAGCCCTTAAGAGGATGCAGCACGAGGTACGGGGATGGCAATTCAACACTCAAGCAGTCAAGGTGACAGTACCAGGAAGGCAACAGCGCAGGAAATGCAAGCAACAGAGGAAGGGTCCACATGCATGCAGGAGTGCTGTCCCCAGTCTTCTGCCTCACAGCACGCCGTGAATGCAGTGGCTGGCAGGGCGCGTTTCGGCCCTCGCCACAGGGCCGCAGTTGCCTTCACTGCACGCGCGGTGTGTGACCATGCGGCAATGGGGAGTAGGAAGCGGTGTTGGATACCGAGAGACCCACATGGCTGATTGGTCGGCGTGGACTGGGAGCGTGAGGGGTCTGCGGGCGGGAGTGGAACTTGTTTTAGTCAAAGCGTCATCAACATTTAACATAACACATACCGCTTTGTTTCGTCTGTCCGCTCATGTCCAAGTATTAGGCAGGGGCACTGGGGCAGGGGCAGTACCGCATTACGCGGGAGTTCCGTTTCGCGAAGCGGAGTGATCAGCGATCTGGACAGCGATGTGATTAGCCGTGCGATTAAGCACACATGCCATAAGACAGGGACATAAGATGGACGAACGCGACCTGGCGGGTATCATCCTTCCATCCTTGGCTATTTCGCGAGCGGCATTCCTTGGCGGACATAGGTATCATCTACGATACCTCGGGATAATGACTTACAGGCGTTGCTTCGACGAGTGTCGAGGCAGGCGCAGGAGAGGTTGGCGGTATGCTACAAAGGGTTTTGCAGGTTGACAGGACACAGAGCAATCTGTGCGCAAGTAGACGGAAAGACTGTGCTCGCAGTAATGTGCTCGCTTCCGAGTGATGCAGTCTCGGAAGGTTGGTTATTGGACGAGATTGGTAACAGACAACCGCCGTGCCATGATTTTTTTACTACACAGAGCGATCTGGATTCTGGAAGGGGCATCAGCATAGGACAAACAAAGTTTAAGCAGTACACGGGTGGAAAGGGCTAAGCAAGCAAGCATGCACGACCGCACGAAACCAGATAAAATGCAGGCGCGTGAGGTGCAGGCGCGCCCTGGCAGGGGAGGGGATTTCCCCTTGCCCCTAGCAAGGGGATTTCCCCTGCCCCTAGCTTCCAAGGAGCCACAGGTGAGGCAGGAATATACAGCACGTAGCAAACCATGTGCGCAGTGCACTTCGCAGGTTGCCGCATACAACACAGCGCCTTGCCTTTGCATCCGTCCTGGATCGCCCAGCCAAGCCGCGCACACACCGCTACTGGCTCCACACTCGTTTGGGTCAGCAGTACAGCTGGCGCGACACTTGTGCGGACCCATGTTGCTGCAGTGAGCACTCATCAACTTTGTTCCATCTGTGTGCTCCAACGTTCGCACGCAAGCAAAACCCGTCAAGCCGTGGGGCACTACCTGCTCAGGTCTTCTTAAAGCCGCCCTCACCCTGGCACAACCACACGACCAATGCCAAGGATCACGGTTCCAGTCGTTCACCAGCGACGGGCAGTCACATGCGTACAAGCAGTGCCTACCGCATGAGCGGCAGGATGCGATTGTATCGTGCCAAACCCTCAACAGCAGTCATAGCGCTCATTACACGCATGGGGTGCAACGCAAGGGAACAACGAGCGGCGGCGTTCGTAATGCATAGGATAGCACATCCAAGGCGCCGCACAACAGCAGCAATCCTCACCAAGTGGTCCCAGGCTTGGTCTCGCTTATGCGCGGGTCGCGAGTCTTCAATGCAGAAGTGCGTACATAGTTAAGGAGGTGGGCCTACCGTATCTAGATAGCGCCGTGCGCTGCTCTGATCACACGCCCCACATCAGCAGCCTAGTACAGCGGGCAGGTGGTGCAGGGCCCCGGCCACGCGCCTTCCCCATTCTTCCACACGATGAAGCCCCGAACGTTGAACTTGAGGCCGTCCAGGCTTTGCATGGGGCCGGGTATCATGACGTTGGAGAAGCCCTCTCCGTATACGGGGCTGGTGACGTTGAGCACGGCGGTGGCAATGGACCAGTCGTTGGTGAAGGTCGGGGTGGAGGACTCGAACTGCATCTCGTGCCTGCCCAGGACGGGGTCCTGCATCACGTACACACCCTGGGGGACAGGGGCACACGGAAGCAAGCCAACTTACACCGTGACTCCATACATCCCTTTGCGCACGGCAGTGTGGGAACGAGTGCGTGCTAGACTGCTAGTGCCACTGAGCCGGCAACCGTACAAGCATCTACAGCACGACTTATCGCAAGCGAGCTAGAAAGGCACCTTGCTATGGCTTCGGCCAGGAACGTGTGACGTTATAATACGCCAAAGCAAGCACAGGGCCAGGGATCCCAGTTCCTTGGACCCCGCCCAGGCATTTTTGCCAACCCCGCACCTTGACGATGAGCGTCCCCGGCGGCAGGAATCCGAACGCGGGGCTCATGATGCCCCCGCGCCCCACCATCAGCCTGAAGCCGCCCTCCATCAGCCGCCCGTCGGCGCCCACCTGCGCCGTGGCGCGGTTCCGGCGCTGCAGCAGCACGCGCTGGTTGGCCTGCTCATTCACCACGTAGGGGGCGATGGTGTTGCCCAAGCCAAGGTCCAGCTGCGGGGGGGGGGAGGTGGGGCACGTGCAGTACGATGATGGTGGGCATGCATTGACGACGATCGGAGCCTACAACGAGCGCCTTGCTTGGCCGCCCGGCTCACGGTATGCGGGCCATGCATGCGCCCACAGCACCACAGCAGTGGCCAGGCTAATGTATTGGCAGAGGGGCATGCGCAGTGGGTACGTGGGCGTGCGCACAGTGTCATCAGTGCTGGAACGAAATTCTTAGACCCCCGTTCAATGCGTCCACCCGTTCCCCGAGTGGTGGGCGTGAACGCAGTGCCCGTACACGGTGCCGGTGCTGCTGCTGCCTCAAGCGTCTTACAGTCCTCAGCATGCGGCAGTGCTGGAGCCGACGGCACAAACCGCAGTCC
Source organism: Chlamydomonas sp. 3222 (assembly GCA_004335795.1). NCBI lineage: Eukaryota > Viridiplantae > Chlorophyta > Chlorophyceae > Chlamydomonadales > Chlamydomonadaceae > Chlamydomonas > Chlamydomonas sp. 3222. The sequence goes on from QAXN01000783.1 coordinate 7,484, forward strand.
AGGCAGGCCCCTGTGCCCCCTATCCCTCCCTCCCTCCCGTTCCCCCATCCCCCAGCTGGTTCTTCCTACAGCGCAGGCCTCGGGTTCCCCTGTCGTCCCTCCCTCCCTCCCTGTCCCTCCCTGCCCCACTTGGTTCTCCAGCGGGTTGTCCTGGTAGCGGTCAGGGTTGGCCGCCGCCACACCGAACGTGTCCCGCAGCAGCACCAGGAACGAGCGGCGCAGCGCACGGATGGAGTCGTCGGTCTGGGGGAGGGGATAAAGCGGGGTAGCGGACGGGGGCTTACGTGTGGCATGTTAGCTACAACATGAGGCTGCGCCCTGGAAGGGGGCCAAAACTGTAAATCCATACATACAACAGGTCTCCACACCAGGTGCCGGCTCCACGCGTGTGCTGCTGCCCCCACCCTTATCCGTACCCATTGCGGTATTAAGCCATGCCGCCGCACGCCATGCTGAGCAGCGCATCTCTTGCATCTGCCTGCACCTGCCGTACCTTGTACGACGTGAAGCTGCGCAGGTACTTTATGCCTGCCTCGTGCAGCCAGTGGTAGGCGGTCGTGTACGACAACACCTCCCGCGCGCTCTCGCTGACGGGGATCTCCACGCTGCCATCCGCCACCCAGTTGAATAGAACGTCGGGAATTTGGAAGGATGGAGAGTCGGCGTACAGGGCGGGCGGCGGAGTGCCAGTGGCGGGCTGGTTGGCGGGCTCGTCGTCGAATATCATCATGTAGGAGCCCCATGCATCGAGACCAGGAGGGTCCGAGCCCTCAACGAGCTTCGTGCTGATCGCACCGGTCGAGCGGCCCTCGCCCAGGAAGGGGTTGTACAGCTCGCAGTCCAGGTACGACATGATCAAGCCGGCGTTGCCCACCCCGGTGTACTGCAGCGGGCACGTGCCAAAGTACTCGACGTGCAGGCCGGCGGGCGGGCTGGTGCCGGGGACTGCGGGTTGGGGGTAACAATGAAAGGGAGGGGAGCCTGGCGTTGAGGGGTGTAAGGGAAGGGGGGCGGGGCGGGGGACAGGGGCAGCAGGGGGCATGCAGGGCAGGCCGAGGGATCCGCCGCTAGTACGGGAGCAGCTCTCCTCAGATGCACATCTGTGGCCTAATGGTGTGCGTCCTGTTCGGATCTGCTGCTGCTGTCTGGTGCAGCTGGCTCCAGGAAGGGTGGCATGACGGCCGGGGAAGCAGCAGTCTACCAGTGTTGCAGCACGTGCGTACCGTAGCCGGGCAAACGGCAGACACGCCGTGGCCGGCGTACACGGCATGTCGCGCAGCCACGCGCTGGGCGGCTGTCCCGTATGTCTCGTGCAAGAGCTCACGTGTGGGCGCCAGGCAGCGAAAGGCCGGGCAATACGTGCGTTACTCACTTGTAAATGCGCCACCATCACCGGCCTCGAAGGAGTAGATGCCGGAGGCGAGGAAGTTGCCGGCAGTGAGGAACTTGCCGGCGTCGCCTCCGAACACGCCCCGCACGACTGCACCAGGAAAAGTGTATTTGCCAGGCTAACGTAACCTAAATCAAGTAGGGTTTTGAGGGAGCGAGACACGTGGCATGTGCGCCACGTGAGCAGAGGGCAGCATACTGCTCCAAATAAAGCCTCCTGGGCCGTTTGGCGTATGATACAAGCAGGGTCACGCTCGCACAGCGTATCTAAGATTTTTAGACGAGGAGATTCCGACGGTGTATGCCCGTCAGGACTTTCCGCAAAGTGACACCGTGACACTGTCCGGCGCTCACGCCCAACTGCCCACCAACACGGTAAGCGACAGAGGTCTGCACGGCCTGACTAAGGCCCCCGTGCACGCACCTAATCCGCTCATGCCCACAAAGGCTGTGAAGGCGTAGTCATGCTGCGAAGCACGGCCACAGGGTCCGATAAGCACGTCGCAAGTCATTACTGAGTGCGCCAAACGCAACGCACGCTCCGTGGTATGTATGTAGTACGGTAGGATGCGGTGAAGGGAGGTACCGGTACAAACGCATCTTCCAAAGCACACTTCAGAGGACTAGACCCTGGACTAGACCGCGACGGCATGTGCGGTTGCTAGGGAGATAAGCGACCCAGGTTTGAGCTGCAGGCCAACCTGCTGACGCACGGTACGGTCCTGTGCAAGCCGTTACGGAGTGCCAAGCACCACGCACGCTTCATGGTATGTGCCAGGCTGGTCCAGTCGGGCGGTTGCAGGAAGGGCACACGCTTGCAGGATGCTGACGGCGCTGTCAGGTGGGAGTTTCATGCCAGTATCAAGGTGCAACACATTGATTGCATTCATCAGCCCTGAGGCGATACGATGCGACGACGAGGCAACGCCACGCCACGCCTTTTGGCGCACACCAGCCTGCCTTTTGTCACAACCGTAGCATCGATCGCAGCCACACAGCAACGCCTGCACCTTGGGTTGCGGATGGTTGGCAGGACGCCGCCTGCTGGTACGAAACGTGCATATGCATTGCATGCATACTCACCACAAAGGCGTTGTGCTTGGTCCCCGTGGCGCGGCAGCCCCCGCTGGCGGTGCAGAAGGCGGTACCCTGGTACAGGCCCTGGTGCGCCACCTCCAACAACGTCACATAGGTGTCGCTTGATCCCTGCAGGTAGCGCCATAGCGGAACGTCGTTCGTTCCAGTAGGAGCTTAGTATTGCATGTTTGAGGTTACCGAAGGGCTAGAAGCCTAGAACAGGATGTCACGACTGCAGGCGCACTTGACTACAAGCCAGCTCCCTTAATACACCCTGTACCCGTGAGTGTCCGAAAAAGGCAAGCGAGAAGGGGACGCACGGACCTGGACAGGGATGGGCACGTCAAGGGGTGGCAGCGGCTCCGCAAAGGTGATGCCAAACTGCCTCGTGAAGAACGCCAGGGCCTTGTAGCGGAAGGCAAGCAGCTCGGCTTCAGTGCGGTAGGGTCCTCGCTGCAGCCAGTTCTCTACAATGCTGGTGGAGTTGGTGTTGCCAAGAAAGGCGGCGCCAGTTGCTGGGTCAAGCGGCCACAGGCTGCCCATGAACCTGCATGGATCACCACCCATGACATCCAACCGGTATCAGGGGCCCCGAGGTCCAGAGCTCATCCGGCACGCGAGTAGTGCTGCCGTACAGTTGGGGCAAGAGTGCTCATCAGGAGAGAGACTGGTCCCTGGTTGATGACCTACCCGTACTGCACCACTGTCTTAGGCTGCTTGAAGTCGTTGTGCAGCAGCGTGGGCTCGTCGGCCGACAGCCCCTGCTCCGCAGTAATGGCGTTCTCCCCCAGCCGGTACGGGTAGGCCTTGCGCCCGCTGCCCGCCTTGATGCGCCGCACGGATGTAGCCCGCATCCGCAGCGCACGCAGCGGCGCAGTGACGTAGTCCGTCCTGTCGTTCTGGTCGCCGACCAGGTCGAAGCCAATGGCACGGCCCTCGTCTGCGTTGAGGTCCGTCACGCTGACCCTGTCCAGGCTGACCCCCTCGCACTGCTGCAGCTGCACGCCGCGCACGTCGGCGCCGCCACGTGCGTTTGCGGCGTGCTCCGGGACCACGTCCTCGCCCGTGTCCGGCAGCCGGTAGCGCTGCTTGCACAGCCAGTGCTCGTCCTCGCCCAGGTTGGTCAGGTTGGACACCTGCAGGGGGAAGGAAGGCGAAAGGGCACGCCGTTCCACAACAGGCTGTTATGGATGGCGGGCAACAAGCATCCTAGAGCTTGAGGTCGGCAAGTTGCTGGTTGGTGTAGCCCGAGCGGTACGGCGTACGGCACGTTGGGCCAAGCAGGCTGCCAAGCCGCAGGGCGGCACACCACAGCGAAAATGAAGGCGAAGCAGGTTTCCGAGCGACAATCAAGGCAAGCAGTACAGGCCGCGGATGCTGGCACCCACCTTGACGTTGTCCAGGACAAGGTTCCGCACCCAGCGCCCCTTGATGCCCACCACACCTGCGGCAGGTAAGGCGCACACCTGCCTGATGCCGCATTCCGGTGTGCAATGACACTGGAGCTTGAGCTGGCAGCATATATAGCCCACGTGGTCTAGGTACGGTACCCACTGCCTGCCTGACAAGCCGCCGGCCCTGTGAGCCACCTAAGCCACAATGTACGGCCCTGCTAGCCACCTAGTGCAGGTATCCACGGCCTGCGTGGCAAGGCCCCGGCACCCGTATGAGACACCTAAATCAAACACGCGGCTGCCCCGCGAGCACCTAAGACACAACGTGCGTGCTCAAGCAGAGGCAGCTGCCATCGGTGCCCTCCGCACCTTGCATAGGGTGGAACCTGCAAGACACAGGAGCAAGGAGGTGGACGGGGGGCGAAATCGGTGCCAGTGGCAAGGCAAGGCACACGTGCGTGGGCGACGGGCAACTCACATAGTTGCAGGGCTGCCTTCACTGGAGAATTATGTCAGCGCTGTGTGTGCAGCCAGTAGGGCACTGCCTCCCCTGCCTGCGTGCCCTGCCTGTGTGCGTCCCCACGGCCTGGCTCAGTCACACATGGACTTTGGTGCGGCACAACAGTAGCTCAACCCTTACCCAACTCCACCCACATTGTGTCAAAGTCGCACACCAGTGTGTGCTTGGTGGCGATGCGCTTGCTGGTGACGGGGTCGCTCGCGAACAGGCGCTCCAGCGTGCGGCCGGGGGTGGTGGCCCAGCGGTACAGCTCCTCACTCATCGCGAGGCCGCCAAAGTACTTCTTCTGGTACAGGCTGACGTCGCGGCCGACCAGGCTGCGGAGGTCGGGGCGGACCAAACGAGGATTTTGACGTTTATTGCTTGAGAGGCGGAGCGGCAGCGGAACATGGGCTGCTCGCGGCACTAGGGAGCAGACGTTGCAGCAGGTAACACATGTTCTTCATGGCTTCGTACGTTCCCGCACGACTCACACCGGGTCCCGCGGCGTGAATCCCTCGTGCAGGCATGTGCCGGCGCGCAGGGAGGCGAAGGGGCCTGCCGGTTGGCGCCACGTGAGCGTGGCGTTGGAGGCGAAGTTGCCGCAGCCGGTGCCGATGATGCGCGTCTCGTAGAAGGTGTTGGCCAGCTCCCACAGCGCAAAGTAGGTGTCGGACAGGAAGGTGCCATGGTAGCGCCCGCCCATGAGCGTCCTGGGCGCGGGTGGGAACGGGGGTAGGGAGGCGAGCGATTGCGTTGCCCGCACGGCAGTGAGAGCACGAATGAACCGCGCAAAAGGGGCAGCACCAGGCGGCTGATGCATGCATGTGCCGCCGTGGAACGGAACTTGGTCTTGATGGCGATGCGGCTAATGCATGCACCCAAAAAGCAAGAGCTTAGGTCCACAAAAGACCACCAGAGCACGTGCACACACGAAGCTGCGCCCGAACTGCTCTGCCCTCGGTTGTCCACTCACATTGCGATTGCACAGCTGCACCCCCGTTCATGCTCACCACATTCCGTCCGACACCATGTCGAACACGCGCAGCAGGTCTCGCGCCGGGCCCTGCGCCAGCGTGCCGTCGCTGGTGCGCAGCGCCACCACCTCCAGGGGGGCGGCAGACAGCTCCTTGACCACGGTGTCGCGGATGGTCACGTCCCTGCAGCGGTGAGGAAGGGGAGAAAAGTTTACCGGCGGTTGTGGGTACTTTTGTAGTCTTTTGTTGCATAGCATACTGCAAGGTACCGGCGCTGCACGTTCATGTGCCTGTGCTCCCAGCAACTGGTGCAGCACCGGAGGCCGGGGGCGGCATAGGCAGGGTGACAGAGAGTGTAAGGCGTAGCACGACGGGTCCGCTGCGCACCTGCTCTCAAGGCCCGAACCGAAGAAGTCCTCATCCTGCGGTGTGGGATGGGATGGAGCACGTGGCAATGCGTGAGGGAGACGCAGCCAGAGCTGCTCATGCATGCAGGATAGGACAGGATGCGCACCTTGCGCGGGTGCAAGGCTAACTCCTGCCCATGCGCCACTGGCCCCAAGGCACACGCAAGCACGTGATCCTCACATGGCTGCGTACGGTGGACGTGCAGGAGGGCTGTAACCGCACCAGCAAACTATGCATCGCACTCACGTCGCTTGGCAGTCCCAGGTGGTTGATGAGGATGCCGTACACCACCGAGCCGTCCGTGACCCCCTGGTGGTTGGTGAACACCTGCAGCGCCTCCCGCAGCAGCGCCTGGTCGGCGGCGCTGAGCTGGTCCGGGGGCGGCAGGCGGCCCATGTAGTGGTCCGTGTACAGCTCGGTGGCGCGCCTGGGNCGGCAGGGGCGGGCAGGACTGGCAGGTTCCGGCTCACTTGCAGCGCTCAAACACGTCCACCAGCGGCACGGGCTGGCCCGGCCTGTCCGCGAAGGCGATGGTGGCGGTGGCTGGGTCCAGCAGGTGCGACAGCGGGATCTTCTCGCGCGCGAAGCCCGCCGGGATGAGGCGCGTGGACAGCAGGTCCAGGAAGCGCGCGTTGGAGAACGTGGCCAGCGCCGGGACCTGCGGGATACACAGGCAGGCAGGCAGGTGCGTGGGACCGTCAGAGGGCACGCTAACCGACAACGGTACACTGCTGCTGGCCAGGCAAGGGAGCTCATGCACACCGGGCAGTCGCCAGCAGGCAAGTCAACGTGGGTGCAGGTCAGGTGTGCGTGGTGCATATGTACACGCACAAAACACAGCGTGCCAAGCCGGCTGCCGTGCTGCTGCATCCATGCGTACGTCTCCCCGCCTTCTGCGGTGCGTTGTCCTGGCTACACACGTGCATGCACGTGCCGTGCCATGCTGTGCGCCTGGTTGCCTGCCCACGCACCTGTCTGGAGCTGGGCCCCACTGTCACGCGGCTGATGTCCACGTCGCTGCAGCCGTTGCAGTGGATGCCCGCCACCTCGAAGTCCACAATCTGAGAGGTAGGGCAGCAAGCCGGAAAATGGAAGCAGTTGTACTGATCGGCAGCACGTTGTCACGACGTGCAATCTCAGCGGGGAGCGAGACCAGTGACCCCCAGGTAGCCACACGGGTGTCTTGCCACCCTTGCTCCGTACCTCGACGTCCACGATCTTGACCCCGCGGGCGCCGTTGCCGTGGATGCCCGCGTGAGACGACAGACCCAGCCTGTGTGTGCCGGATGGCGCACGCATGTGAGACTGGTGGTACCCTAGTCCGTCATGAGTGCTTGCCGTGCCGCACAAGCAGGCCAGGGTTGGCCGTCTGGGACGCGCCCGGACAGATGGCAGAGGCTAACGTAATCCTTGCCGGCGCACGCCATGCATGAGGCACCTCTTGCTGGCAGGCATGCTCTGAAACGTCAGCTGGTAGCAGCGCGCGGCATGTAGCTTTCACCTCCACCTACCTTCCGTTCTTGACGCACACGTTGACGGCCGAGTGCACGGGGCCCAGCCTGAGCGTGGCCTCGGCCACGTTGTCGGATACCCACTGCTGCTTGTCGCCTGCGGTTGCGATCCAAGACATCAGCAGGTGAAGCATAATGGCGGCCATCAGATGGCTTCGCCAAGGCAGGTATGCCGCATCCGCGGGCAGAAAGCACGTACGTACACGACAGATAGAGGCACCTGTACCCCCTGCCCTCGTATCGATCCTCCACTAGCAGCTAGGCGCAGCCGTGCGTGGCCGCCACCCAGCGAAGCAATCCCCACATAGGTGCACCCGGTCAAGGAACTTGCTTGTCCCTAACGTGAGCAAGCGAACATGCCGTACACCAGGGGACCGCTGCCGTACACCCTTCCCTACCTGTCTGGTAGTTCATGTTGCCAACGCCCTCGTTGTCAACCTGTGGGCACAACGCACGGGTGGGTAACCCTGGCAGGCAGGCGCATATTCATGCACACCCTAGGTCGTGCCGGAACATGCAGGAATGCCGTGCTGCTTGCCGCGCTCGGCACCAGGGAATGGCCCTGGTGCGTGCGTGCCTGCCAGGCCCGCAATCGGGTGGGTGACACATGACCAGCACATTCAGGTGAGCGTACAGGTGCGCCCAACAGCCCTGAGCTACGTGCTGCGCTCGGCACCCACAAGGGACCAATCCCTGGTACCTGCCAGGCCCGCAAACGGATGAAACACAACCAGTCACCACCAGTACGAGTGGTGTAAATGCGCCCTGCCTTTCAATTACTCACGAACAGGCGGTCGGCCAGCTCGATGTTGTTCCAGAAGCGCTGCTTGAGGTAGAACTCCTTGGTCTGCTTGAGGGTCTTGCCGTTGAGGTCGATCACCACGTCGGCACACTCCACCGTGATGGCAGCAAAGAAGCCTGCGGGTGCATGAATGATGGAGCAGGCCGTGTTGCGGTGTGCATGGATTGGGGGCGTGTGCGCGCGGCGGGGGAGGCGAGGCGGCACGTGGGCATGTGAAGTGCCGTAGGCAGCAGGGCGCAGAGGAAGGCAGATAGGCGTGCGCATACACAGTGCGCGCACAAGCAATCACATTTACGCACAGCCAACGTGCTGACGCACCCAGGTAGTAGATGCTCATGGGGTAGGCGGGGTCCCCTGGCGTGGGCCAGTAGTCGTTGTCCGGACGCGGCCCAAACTCAATGTCCTCCGCAAGCCGGTACGTGCCGGGCTCCTGCACGTGCAAGAAGGGCACGGAAGCATCGGCGTGCCGCAAGCCAGACCGTAAGGAGCGAACCAACAACCAGCATGGGGCGCACGACGGGTCATCAGCAGTCACTGCAAGCGGGGTGTATGCCTGACACTAAGTGGCTGTTTACACGGTGTTGTAGTTCCCAGCCGCAGTGGCCGTTGGCGCGCAGTCTGACACACTAGCAACGACCTGCGCCCTTGGCGCCCACGCCTCCGGCAACGTTCGTTATTTGCATGTACCAGATAGCAATCATTCATGTATGCCAACGCGCTCACCTGGATTCGGAAAGTCCCCATGGTGAAGTTGGCTTGGAACAGCCATTTGGGCGGCCCGGCAGACTTCTGTGCCTCCGATGACGAAGAGCTGGACAGTAGCCTATCTCGCGCTTGAAATGCACTGGATGGACGAGCGGATACGTGCGCAGCGGTGGTCAGGGCGGTCACAAGGATTGCCGCAGAAAGGGCCACGTGCGACGTGGAAGCCGCCATCCGCTTCATAATGACAACCAGCAGATAGAAGCAATGCGCTATAGACTGTGCACAGATATACGTTGTGCCTGTACAGCTGAAATAACCAACGAAAGGCATGGAAAGGTACGGCAGCACTCACTCTTGTTCCATGCATGTCTCCATACGCGCGGCTTACTTGCCCTGTGCACCAACCACGCTCATGAGCGTCCACGAGTAGTTCAATAATATAAACAATATAATGATGCGGTTGGTTACAAGTCCGACCCGAGTAGAATGTAATGCACCGCTGGTGACGTATGTCGGTCGCAGTGGCGGTTGATTTTGAGCCGCATACCAGAGAGCTGTCAAAAATACCAAACGGAACGTAAAAAATGCCGTGCCAATACTGTTGGAGTTGAAGCTCTCAGTAAGCATTCTTTGAGCAAGTACAATGCGAGGCCGCGCTTGGTTACGCCGCTGAGAAGCCGAGGTCCCATGCCGTCATGGTGTGGGGTGTCGTAGCAATAAGCAAGTCAGTCACCCTGTGCAACAAATAAGGTATGAATACACGGCCTGAACAACCCTGACGGCCTGCACATAAGACTTCCCAGGGGCGGTTGGTCAGCGTTTGGCGGTTTGGGCAACGCAACAAGAAAGGCAAATATCCATACGTGTTGATCAATATAAACGATAAAAGATGTAAAGATGCGGTTGGTTACAAGTCCGACCCGAGTAGAATGTAATGCACCGCTGATGACGTATGTCGGTCGCAGTGGCGGTTGATTTTGAGCCCGCATACCAGAAATTTGTCAAAGATTTACAACGGGACAGATATAAACGCCTAAAAGTTGGGGCGTACAGTAGTAATAAGCTTCAGCACAAATACAATGCGAGCCGCGTCAGTTACGCCGCTGAGAAGCAGAGGTTCCCTGGTATGGGGGTCGTAATCTTAAGTCGGTCACCGTGTGGAAAAAACAAGGTATAAACACACGGCCTGGACAAGGCTACCGGCCTGCATTTAAGACTTCTCAGGGGCGGTTGGTCAGCGTTGTGGGCAGTGCAACAAAAAAGACAAGCATCCATTGATAACAAAATAACATACATAGCTGTCTGGACAAGAATTGCGCAGTTACAGTTTCCCAAGCCAAGGGCAGTGGGTGCATATGGCCTCGACCGCACCTGGCTTGCACTGCGCGCGCTCTTACTGATGTGACACCTCAGTAGTTACTTGAAAGGAACGGACGGATATCAACAGCTGAGCGACGGCGCCTGAAGCTTGTGTATGTGCCGTACAGATGTATGTGTCCAAATGGCGCGGGCTCACTGCTATGGAAGTGGACTGGAACTCTTTCTGGCTGGTAAGTGCACCGTCACGCACGTACACACCGGCGCACATACGCACCTGCTGCCGACAGGTGCGCACTCGTGATCCACGGCAACATCAATCCCGCCGCCAAACTCCAGCGATGTATGCAGGGGTGTCCATGTTCCAGCAGCGGTGAGGGGAAAACCACTTGAACCGACACCAGGGCGGGGGCTCTCCCCAGGTAGCTGTTGTCCTCCGTTTCGCATGCCAGCCATTCAACACCTGCCCATGACAGACGGGTGCCCTTTGTTGCTGGATGGGTCGGCGTGCTCTTGTGCTTGCTTGTGTGTCATTCGCACGGGTGGACGGCCCTGGCGTCGGTGCAGGTGTTTGTAGGCATGTGGGCGCGCGGACATGGGTCCACGCAGCAGGATCAAGCACCTTGCTTGCTGTGCCGAGGGGTAATCACGTGCTGCATGCGTGCACGTACGGCCGGCCGGTCCCCGATCGTGACTCAAGGCCACCCTAGTGTCAGTAGTGCAGGCTGTGGGCAGGGGATATGGATCATCCAGGCAGGATCCCGCGTGTCGTTGTGGAAGGGGAGAATCGATTGCTGCATGGCTGTACAGGCAGCCAGGCCGTTACCGCACCCCTACTCCGACCCGCCAGAATCGCCATCATGGCCGCACTGCTCCTGTTCCCTGGCTTAATGGCAGCCAATCTGGGGGACAGCCACGGTAGGCGACCCTATCTGCAAGTGCTGCTCGACCTTCTAAGGGACCCACCTGTTGCAGTTCGTTGGAGGGGTTGCAGGAGTGTAGGCACGTGGCCTGGCACGTCAGCAGCAGCGCGGCAGCTACTCCTGGGTGCTTGCCTGCGCCTGCCCGGGGGACACCGAAGGGAAGGCGGGTTGGCTGTAGAACGCTTTGCGAGCTCATGCAACACTAATACAAGAGTATACATCACTTGCTATGTGCCTGCCTGTACGGCCGCAAGCCACTGGCTCAGGAGAGCTCCCCTGCCACAGCCTGGCCGGCAGGTATGCGTTACGGTTCGAAGGTGGACGGGTCTGAGAAAGTTGAACGGACACGTATGCACCCTGTCTAGTTCTGAAAGACAGCGCATGGGGCGATGCAAATGGGCATGCAACCCCAGCCAGGGGAGCTCCCCTGCCACCGTCGGCCTGCCTTGGTACGCACTATGACTCAAAGGTGAACGGTATGTGTTCACTGTTTGGGAACGTACATCCTGTCCAGTCCTGAGAGGCTTCCCATGGGGTGGTGCAATGGGGCGTGCGACCCCAAGTGGCCATGTCACCACCACCACCATCTGGCCATCATGGCTGGGTTGGCATGCCTCCCACCAGCATCCACGCAACGCCACGCCAAAGGTTGTTCCACATCAGAGCACGCTCCCTCAGCTCACCGCTCCTGCTGCGTACAACTGTCTCCTTGCCGCACCGCATTGCTCCGCAACCAGGCGCCGGGTCCCCAAGCGCAGGCCGCCGACAGGAACGGGCAGATGGCTACAAACCTACAAGGCTGTACTTACAATTCATTGAGATAATGCGTTAAATAAAGGAGCTGAAGAAGTCCTTTCAGAGCGTTGACGCAGCTGTTGCGAAACGTTTGCCGAGCGGGCGGGACGCCCTTCTATCCGCAAGACTCCTGTAACCACAACATTATACTATTCGCGGCATAGAGAGCATCCTCCGACTATGCTCATTTCAAACGGCTGGCTCCAGAACCCCGGCATGTGTCGATAATAATGCTCAGCGTCAAATGGTCTGCATGTACTACCTTACTCCTTGCAGCCAATTTTCACAGCAAGCAAACAGGCTGCAACCGCGTTTTGGCGCTTGGTGTGCTTGAATGTCGGGAGGTTGAGAGGGTTGGACAGGTTGGCAAATCTGTTGGTGCCGGAGCATCCAGGGGAGATCCCATCTGACAGCAACCAGTGCAATCAGCAGCCTCAACTCCCCCACCTGAAAAGTCGAAGACGTGCAGGTACCAGTTGCAGAAAATGCCAAGCACGTTGCGATGTTTTGTGGCATTTTCAGTTAGATACTGAGATTTCCATTACCGGGGCAGAAACCCGATGGTAAGAGGGGACCGTTCCACCTGAGGGAGCTCCCCTGCGCCCATGCTGCCCCCACTCCTGGGCCAATACTAGACACAGTTTAGCCCGTCTAAAGCGCAGCCGGGGCACATTTGTAATGGCGCAGCTTTTAACGTGAAAAGTACCTGGAAAGCACTGGGCCAAGCAAAACCAAAGCGATCCAGTGGCATACATCCGCACAAGCAACAGCTCTGGGACCACAGCCGACGTAACACGCCCACAAGGACGACAGCACCGAGCAGCACCGAGCCACTTGTCCGTTGGCCACAGGCTCACAGCCACGTATAGCGTGCATCGTGTTGTAGCAGTGGCCCAGCAACAGGGGCAGCACGTGGCGATCACAACACACAACACACCAGTTGAGTTCAATGGTTGAGCTGCTTGCTCCGATTCAAGGTCACGACCCGTCACTGCGAGAGGCTGGCGGACCCAGGCACCAGGAGTCCATCACCACCGAGCCGTAGGGGCTCATCACAGCACTTTGGCTGACGCATAAGGTTTCATGTCCAATAAAATGACACTCGAACGACGAGCACCGGTGCAGCGAAGATCACGGCTACGTCAATATATTAGACATGCAACCAGAGGCGTACGGCACTGAGTCGGCATCCGTACACAGCTCGTACCGAGCAGATCTGCCTGAGCATGCCTACCAAAATCCAAACAAACGAGCAGGATTGCGCCCAAGCCCGCAATGCGATGCACACAGCAAAGCATGCGCCACAGTGCTCTCAGCACTCCATGCCTGTACGACACGGTGCCGTACGCACTAGCCTAAGCCACGAGCAAAAGGAGGCCCGTCGTGCACCCCCGCCCCATGCACCCAGCTACCCCACAGTCGGCACCAAACCGCCTCGTAGCACCTCTTGCTGTACTCCTCCCTGCCCCCTCCTGCCCTACCTACTCCTCCCTCACACCACCTCACTTACGCCCGTGCGGCTCCGTACCCGTCATGGCACCCACTGGCCGGGGAGTCATGCACACTGCTGCCCCCGTAACCCACCGGCTTGACCGCCGCCTCCTCGTCCTTACCCACGCCCCCGAACGCACCACCGCCCACTGCTGCTGCCCGCTGCTGCAGGTGGCGCTCGTAGTTGCCCCTCATGTGGCCCATGAGCAGCACCCCCAGCGCGTATCCCAGCACCACCGCCGCGAAGTAGGCCCCGTTGAAGGTCATGGCGATGAGCATGGTGAACAGGTCCAGCGTGGTCACCACAACTGCACGTGGGGTGGGTTACGAGAGTAGCGCAGTGTGTGAGTCAATATGACAGGGTACTGGGTAGACCCCTATTGGATATCACGATATCACGACAATACACATGGTGGGCAGGTCCAGGGACAACTGCAGGGAGAGAAACCGACAAGTGCTCTGCAATCGTGTGTCAGTACGAGTATGTGCTATTGTGCCCTGTGCGGTCCTGCCACTGCAGGATGCAAGAGCCCGCATGGACAGCAAATGGGGCGAGCTATGGATTGTCAAGGTCGACCTCACCTGTGACAAAGAAGGAAATGACGTTCATCCACACCTGCCCCCCCGCCGGCAGCCACCAGGGCCCGGCCGACCCGTGGGTCGGCGGCGCCAGCGCGCGCAGGCGGCCGGCTCCCGCCGCCACGTGCAGCAGGCTCTGTGCCGTACGCAGGCCCACGCTGACTAGGCCCATGCCAGTGATGGCGATGAAGGAGCCAACCGCCTGGCCTGCGGGGGCAGGAGCCAGAGCGGCGGGTTGTGCGGGGGATTTGGTTGTAGGACAAGGCGCATGTTTGCATCCAACCCACAAACACACACCGAGTCATATGCCCGCCTCATCCTACACTAACACCCGCACAGGTGCTCCACAGCCACAACACAGCCTTCCCGCACCCTTACCCGTGGTTGTGGGCAGCCACGGCCGGAACAGCAGCACCTCCCGCACGCGCTGGTGGAAGAACATGAGCATGGGCGGGATGCCGCTGCCGCCGCCGCCGTACGGCTCCGCGCCGCGGCAGTAGTACGACATGCTGCCGTGGCCCGCCGCCTGCCACGTCATCGCCTGGCGGCACCAGCCCAGGTACACGTCGCATCCGTCCATGTACATCTCCGTGCACATCTCGACCATGTCGCCCAGCGGGTCAGGGCAGTCGGCCTGCGCGAGGGGGAAAAGGGACGAGTCGTCAAGGCCGCATACAAACGCCACTCAGCTACCGATTCTGCTGAGTCAGAAGGCTGGCCCGCAAAACCGTCCCTTCCACCCCTGCGCTTGACAACCCCGGCCACCTAGACCCGCCCCCACATTGCCGCACCCACCGTGGTGCACCGGGAGCACTGCGCCATGTTCATGGAGTTGCAGATGGTGCGGATGGCGGTCTGGGTGGTGTCGGTGCCGGGCATGCTGCGGGGCGGGGGGGGGGGCGGAAGCGGGCGGAGGTGGTGGGGGCGAGGCGATGGGTATCAAACGTAAGGACGAGGTCCAGCGCCTGCTATCACGTAGACGAAGCAACGCGCTGCAAGTGTGCTAAGCGAGCAGCTCAGACCCAAGAGTATGTCCTGTCCTGACAAGGCCGGGTGCCACGTTTCAGAGTGACACGCCCCTCCTCACCCCGGGATGGCTGGGAACTGGTCGCACTGCTGCACCACGCTGCCACGTGTCTTGTTGCACAGGTCGTTGTAGTTGTTGCAGTCCTGGGGTGGCAATGACAGTATACGGCAGCGGGAGCTAGGTGTACGGTACTGGGAGGTAGGGTAGCGGGATGCACGTAAGGAGCGGCAAAATGGCACTCGGGCCTTGCACTCACACCTTCCCACACGTTGACTGACTCCTATTTTCACCGCATAAGCATACTATCACAGTGACGCACTTGTCTGAAGGGCACTCCCGTACAGGCGGTGGCCAGCAGCGCCAACCTCCGCACATCTACCAATCCGCACACGCCCACACATGCCCAGCACCTTAATACACAGTTAACACACACGCGCGCACCTTCATGGTGGGCATGTCCGTGCAGGTGGTGGCCAGCAGGGTCATCGGCCGGCAGTAGTCGCCGGACACGCTGCCGGCCTGTAGAAGCGGAAGGAGGAGCGAAACGCATGCAATAAGAACCAGCATGGGTGCAAGGGAAACATGCGAACCACCATGCCTTTCCATAATACCAGTAAGCAGCAGGTTGCAGCAGCACCGGTACACCTGAAGGCGCATACCCCGAACCCCGCATTTTGCCAGGCGTCGTTACTCCTGGGCCACTCACCGTGCAGGCCTTGCGCACGCTGCAGCCCGGCATGTACTGCGTTGCATGGCACGCGGGGGAAAAGGAGCGGAAAGGCAGGTGTTCAGACTGGCGACACAGGCAGGGGATCAAGCAAAGGCAGCACGGGATGGTATGAAGGTAAGCCCGACGTAGGATGCTGCCTGATCTGACGACTAGCCAGTCCAGCATACCCAGCACGCCTCATCAGCACCCACCGGCATGGAGGCGCACAGCTTGTCCATGTCGGTGTTGATGCTGGCCTCGGGGTAAACGTAGCTGGCGCAGTCGGGGGCGGAGGAGTTGTCCACACAGGGGGGCCGGGTGGGCGGGATGGGGGACACCAGACGGTCGGGAGACGGTTGAGAGGAGGGCGAGGGCGAGGGCGAGGGCGCGGCAGCAGGGGCAGCTGCGGGCGAGGGCGAGGCCTCGGGCGAGGGTGCGGGTGACGGAGTGGCGGAGGCCTCAGGCGAGGGTGCGGACGATGGAGTAGCGGAGGCCTCGGGCGATGGCGACGGGGTAGCGGAGGGTGTGGGTGTGGCAGAGGCTGCGCCGAGGCACAGGAAGCTGGTGGTTGTGCCCTGGGCCCAGGGGGCGGACTGTGTGCACCAGGCGGAGTAGCCCGAGCAGCTGGGGCTGTCGGGCGTGGCGGTGCACAGCTGGCTGAGCGTGGAGAGGGGGTTGGGGCACGAGGCCTGTGCAGGGGGGCGGGGGCGGGGAAGGAGGGGCACTTTAGGGGAGGGGTGTGGGGCAAGAGGCAAAGGGGGCCGGGGGTGGGAGTTTCCGAGGGGCGGACGACGTGGCAGTAACGGAGGAGAGTGGCAGTCCAAGGATAGGGGGCAGGAAGGGAGGCACCGTCGGCCATACGCAGGTGTAGATTCACATGAGCAACAAAGGGACGGCGCCAAGGCATGTGAACAAGCTGAGTTTGGAGCGTGTTGCGTGGAGCAAACCCCAGGCCCCGGGCTGCCGCTGAGCGGTGCCGCACCAGGGACTAGCAAAGCGTTCGCTTCAACACGCATGCGCAGACTGCGCAGGCTACGGCGTGACGTGGGGTGGCGCAGCCTCACGGTACTGTTGCCGTCAGGTGCCGTTGCCTGGTGTGGCCCCACACCCACCTGCGTGCAGGTTGCGCAGGGCGCCATGTCGGGCGTGGCGCTGCACATGGCGGTGATGGACGCCTGGGCAGCCATGGTGGAGGGCAGCCTGGTGCACAAAATAGAAAGGGGACAACGCGGTGCAGGGCGCACACGTCAGCAATGCAACCATGGACCATGCTTGCCTTCCCGCATGCGGATGGCCGTGGAATAGAGGCAGTAGCTGCGACCCTGCAACTCTGTGAAGGTAATAACTGCGACCCTGGAACTTGCATGCACGACTACACTGCCCACAGCTCATGAGTCCTGAATAAAGGCCCTGTCGTCCGGCCCCGCCCGTTGCTTGCTTCTCTATGATGGTACTGCTTGCAGGCCACGGCCTCAGCCTCAGCTTCACTGCCCACAGGTCCTGCATGGCCATTCCTACCCCTGCCTTCCTCCCCTGTTCATAGATCCTCCCCTACCCTCCCCCTCCCCCCCCCACCCCGGCAGCGGCGGGAAGTCGGCGCACTGCTGCACCACGCTGCCGTTGGCGCACAGCGGCACGTGGCTGCGGCACCCAGCCATGGTGGGCATGTCGGCGCAGATGGTGGCCAGCAGCGTCATGGGCGCGCACATGCGGCCGGACGCGGAGCCGGACTGCGGGCAGAGGGGCAACGTGGGAGGGGCGTGTTGAAGGGCGTGGCCGTGTCTGTTGCTGTGCCCGTTTGATATCCACCAGCCGTGTCTCAGCCCCAAATGATCCGGGCCCCTAGGCACATGTTTGGGGACGTCCTTGGCTGTCTAACCACCCTCCTCTCATTTTGTCAGTCGCCCATCCACAACCCTGCTTACCGCACAGGCGTCCCGGACGGTGCAGCCTGGCATGTACTGCAGAGGGAGCGCATGGGGGCATGGGGAAAGCCGAGGGACTCAGCGTCTTGTGCATCACTTCGACACCACTTTCAGCGCGACGTCAAGTCAGTTGGGAGAAAAGATAGGCCTGAACTGCTACCCAGGCAAGTATAATACCGTAGGGAGCGGGTAGACCCAAAGGCGAGGCTGAGCATTGGGCGTTTCAGCACAGGGTCTGGGCGCGATACTTGGGCCTTACGGGTTGCTACAGGCGCACGCGTAGCAGGCACGTTGCAGCGTACAAGACGTCAGCTGGGTCAACGCAACAACATGTATCAGCATCTTATCAGCTCAGGTTTCACCACAATGACCACAAGAGACCCACCGGCATGGCCGTGCACAGGTTGTCCAGGTCGGCCGTGATGTTGGCCTCAGGGTACACGTAGTCGCTGCAGCTGGGCAGCGACGACGCCGTAATACACAGGTCGGCGGCGGGGTCCGGCGGCGGCGGCGAGGGCGGCGGTGGTGAGGCGGCGGCCGGCGGGCTAGGCGGCGGCGGGGAGGGCGGGTCCGGCGGCGCGCTAACGTTCTCGATGGGGTCGGTGCACAGGCGGGCAGCGGCTAGGCGGTTGTTGTTGGCGGCGCAGAAGTCGCCCCAGCCCAGGGCCCGGCAGTCGCCCATGACCATTTCGGTGCAGCCCACCATGAAGGACCCTGGGGTGCCGTAGGAGGGCGGGGCGTCGCGTCGGGGGAGCCCCCGTAGGCTGATCCATAACAGCTCACTTACAGGGCGGGCTGGGCAGAGTCACTGGCGTTGATAGCAGGCCGCAAGCTGTCGCGACCTGTCCTCACAGCACAGTGCACCAACGCGGCTTCAATAACCCCGTTCTCCCGCTGGCAGACCCACACTCGCACGGGCACCACCTCGTCCCTTCCCCCTACTGAGCACACCTGCTCCCGGCCCCGCCCACTGTAGTCCAACCTCCAGCCCGATCTCTTCCGAACTGCACCTGTTCCACACCACCCCATCCGCGCACCGTCCCGGTCCCCCGCCACGGGCAGGCCCGCCCGTACAGAACCCCCGATGATCCCCCCGCCACCACTCGCTCAAGGGGTCGAGCACGCATCCGAGCACCCAACCACTGCCCGCATGCCGGACGTAGGCCCAGTCCCCCTGGTATCTTAGCCCGCCTGCATCCGCCCGGTCCCCGGCGACCCCCGGCACCACTCACAGAAGGGGTCGGGGCAGTTGTCGTCCGTTGGGCACTCTGGGCAGCCCTTCATGAAGCTGGGGTCGCCCATATCGTCGCAGTTCTGGCGCGCCGAGCGGAACACAGCCGAGCTGCTGCGCACCTGGTGCCGTGCACGGGCGGCGGAGGGGGCAACATGTTGTTCGGGGGGTTAGAACGGTGTGAACTCCCCGTTCTACCCCACATTATCGCTTATGAATGGCGGGAGCTGCTGCGCACCTGGTACGGCGCCAAGCAGCGCTGCATGGTGGCCGCGTCGGGGTACGCCGCCTGGATGCTGTTTGGGGAAGGTGGTGCGGGGGCCGGGGGCAACACGTTTACTGGGTAGAGATGTTGTCAAGAGTTAAGGAAGGACTGGGAGGTAGGGTGGGTGATTGGGCGGTCGGGAGGGTGGGGGTGGGTGCGGGGCATACCGGTACGTGTGCACGATTTGGATCGGGCGGCAGGTGTCGATCGAAGGTGGCGGCATTGCGGGCAGGCGAGGTACACGCCGTGGGGGCGTTGAGTGAGGCGGCGGAACAGGGTGCGGTCAGGGGTTGGAGACACGGGTAGGGATGTATAGGCCATTTGGGTTGCGCTGGGGGTTGTGGGCACGGCCGAGGCAGCATTTGGGTTTGAGGGTGTGAGCAATGTGCATGCGATATGGGAAGGTTAAAGGGCTTGGGTGGGACTTGCCGGGTGCACGCGGTTGGATGCAAGGCGGGTGGATGGGTGGCGAGTGGTTCAGGGGTCGCAGGGTGGCGGGGAACAGGTGTGCCCGCTGCACAGGCAAAGATGCACCGTCAACAGATGTCCACGGATGGAGTGTAGGTAGCCATTGACCTTAGCACCATAAGGATCTGACTTGGAAGGCTTCCTGCTCAGGCACCGCAGGCAAGTGCCGGTCGGACCCCAGCTTGCCCTCGACTGTAGCAGTTAAGCGTGCCCATGTGTGTGTGTGTGTGTGTGTCGTACGGTTGTTACACTGCTACGCCGCTCCGCAGAGCCGGCTCACAGCACGGAGGCCCTGTAAGGGACCTCAAGG
>QAXN01000784.1:0-19932 GCA_004335795.1 Chlamydomonas sp. 3222
GGGTCAGGCAGCCCCTGGTACGTGCAGGCACGGGAGCAGCTGCTTGGCGCTCCCTTGGCAGCACGTTGACACGCCCCGCTCACCCCTGAACGGTTGCAGGTGCAGCTGGCTCGCCCATGCACGCCGGACGGCCCTGCTCGGCATGTGCAGCAACAACCGCTGGCTGCTTCCCCCACCCAGCACGGCGGGGCCAGGGCCGTCACTTCGTACACCGGGGTCTGCTTTGATAAGGCCGCGAGGTCTTACATAGCTCGCGCGCCCCGTGAGCTGGGCGGGGGCACTCAAATCTACCTCGGCCGTTATCCAAGCCCACACGACGCGGCTCTGGCCATCAACATGTTTCACCAAGACCTCGCGCAGTTCGTAGGTGGCCTAGTGTCGGTGCCTACGCCCCCGCACAGCGTCCCTGCCGGCACCCAGCTGGGCGCAGCAGAGAAGGCCGTCGTACGGGAGGCAGTCCTCAAAGCAACCGCGGCGTGCTGGGCTGCGGACAGGGCCGCTGCAACCGCACGGCACGATGCCCTGCTGCGTGATACGGCGGACTACCGTGCCGCTGTCGAGCTTGTGCCGGCGTTGCAGCAAGCCGTGTACCTCCTCGCTACTGGCAAGCTGAAGCGCGACGACATGGTGGTCCAGTACACCATGGCGGCGTTGCCAAACGCAGTCAAGCTGCGTGAGGGCGGCCCAGCTGCCAACGGCGTACGGTGGCCGGATGACGTGCTGCGGCTCTCCGCCGCCGCCTGGTCGCAGAACAGTGGGCCCGGGGCTGTCGAGGGCATGCGGGGCGGCCTTGGGGACCCCGCCCTGCCGCTACCCTCCACCAGCACTATCCGGCGCCAGCTGGGCGAGCGCGAGTGTCGGTCCGTCGGCGTGGACCCGGGCTGCATTGCAGCCTTCGTGGAGCGCTGCCAGGCGCAGCGCAAGCCTCTGGTGGCCATCCTGGCCGCTGACGGCACCGATATTCCGGTGGGTAATGTCGTTGCAGCTGCCAGTGTATGACAGCATGCATACAGACCGACGGGGTAGAAACACGTTGGTGCCCTTTTGCTCTGGCACAAAAGCTTGCCCTTACGTGTTCTTCCGTTGTCTCGCATGTCCAGGGCATGCTGGAGAAGGAGCCGCTATCGGGCGGCGTCGTGCGCTTTGAGGGCGATGCCTGCCACGGCGACGCCCTCGGCCTGGCGTTGTTGGCTGCCCAGGAGCGGGAGTACAACTCCATGATGCAGCAGCTGGATGCCGCTGTCCTGCAAGGGGCGGGTGCCGCGCTTAGCGCGGACACCTACTCGGCTATCCACCAGGTGACCACTTGGGTCACCCAGATCGGCCTGCCCCGGGCACAGGCACAACTGGCAGCGGCGCAGGCAGCCTGCACGGCACAGGATGCACGCTTCCGCAGCCGCAACGCCACTGCAACGGCAACGGCGGCGGCCCCAGCCGCCGCTCAAGCCTCTGCTCCAGCCACAGCTTTGAAGGCCCAGCAGGTCGCCCACAAAGCGGCCAGCTTGCAGCGCGTGGCCCGTCTCCAGGCCATGGTGGCCTGTGCGCAGCAGCTCCTCCAAGCAGTGCGGGAGTTGCAGGACAAGAAGCTGGCGTCCGTCAAGCTTGCGTGCCCTGTGCCAGCTGACGGCCGTGTCGCTGTCACCATATCCGCGTCTGGCGGCGACGCCGAGTCAGGTTACTCGGCGCTTGGAGGTGTGCTGGTGCGGGATATGCGATCGGCTCTGCCGGTGCTGTATGACGTCACACGGGTGCCAGCCACGTCCCTGCTCATCGCCATGCTGCAGCGCATGCTGGGCAACATGCTGGTCACGGCCCGCGTGCACCGTGGCAGCAGACCGCCCACGCTGCGCACGCACGTCAACGGCTTCACGCTGCAAAACGTGGTGAGCTGGCTGGCGAACGGCGACGCGCGCCTGACGGTGCTTGCTCGGCTGCCCCAGGAGTGCCGTGCAGACGTGTGTGAGCGCTCATTCAGCTCAGACGGCTGCGAGCTCTTCTTTTCGATGCTCACCACCCTGTGCGGCGGCAAGCCGCCGCTCCGTGTGATCAAGGGTGCTGAGCGGCGCATCACGTTCATGCACCGGCTGCGGCAGTCAACGCGAGCTGCGCGGGGCTTCAGCATGCGCAAGCGCAGGACGCGAGGGGCGTACAAGGAGCACGAGCTGCTCCTGGCTGCCACCATGGAGAGCGGCGCTGCCGAGGGCGTTGGCGGTGGCAGCAGCAAATGGAACAGTGCGGCCAAGCTGGTATGCGAGGCGCTTCGGCGCAAGCGGCAGGGGAGCATTGCGAAGCGTGCGGGTGCGTGTGCCCGGGGCAAGAACAGTGCGCTGCGGAGCTTGTTCGTGAAGCGCGCCCCTGTTGGCCAGATGGCCTGAGTTGCATGATGTGAGGTTGTTGTTGTTGTTGTTGTCTTGAAATCCAGTGCCCGTGGATGCAGGCGGATGGGCTGTTTGCATGCATTGCTGCAGGGTTCTGCCCAATTGCATATGTCTCTGCTTCGCGGGGGCCTGGTGATGCCTACAGCTTATGTGAAGGGCGCTTGTAGTATTTGTATGCACCTGCACGCTTTGGGCATGATGTGAGTGGGCCGTGGCTGTGGTGGCGTAAAAGGTAAACCTTGGCACGTGACTGTGTACCAAGTGGCAATCAGACGGCCGACCCTCAAATTGTTACAGTACTTGAACCTTCTGTGTCACCGTGCGAACGTGCTAGTTCCGGACAAAACTGCATTGTCGTCCTTCCAACTGTCATGTGCGTGAACGACTGAGGCAGGGGAGGCCCCACCCGGGCAACTCAGCACAGCGCCAAATGGAGTGTTTCCTCTGAAAGTCAGAAAATAAAGGTATTAGATATGTTATATATGATATTATATGTCTTTTTACTTGCAAAAAGCGAGCAGTCGCCGCGTTCTCTCTTGCACAGGCAGTGCTACACCCCCTGTACGGCAGGCCCTGTACGGCAAGCAAAACCCAAAAAGCCAAGGATGCGACCCACCCATATCGATAGGTCTTGTCAAGAGCTACGCGGTGGTATGCAGCACATCCTTGGCTTTTTGGGTTTTGGGGGTTTCCCAAAGCCTGGCAGCACCCCCCTCCCCTGTACTCAGCGCATGGGCGGAGTGGTACCCGCTTGTCCACGGACCACCGCGACCTACTCTACCCAAGACTCTGATGAAGTCGTTACGCTACCTGCTTCCAGTAAACTCACCAACAGGGGACAGGGGACTGAAGTCTGGAGACCAACTACCAGCTGATGCCCGACGGTTCATCATCCACTGATAACCACCAACCACCGGCACGCCTTCCCCATGGGTCCGGGCAGACCACATAGGCGGACAAGGTGCTGTGTCAGCGGCTTGTCAGCGGCTCCATGCCACGCCACGCCAGAAGCCTACACCTTCTGCCTTACTCATCCAGCTTGCAACGCATCAACCAGCGACAAGTGCCGGTCAGTTGGACAAGCAGGGCAACCTCTTTCAGGTGCATTCTCAGCCGTCGGGCCGCCACTCGAGGACTCCCCTGCAATGCAACCCGCATGGCAACGCGCTCATGGCCGCACCTGTCTCGCCTCCGCAGTAGCACCAGCCGGCATGATTTTGTGACGAGCGTACGTGTAAGCTCAGCACGGCAGCGGCCCTGCTCCCCGGCTCTGGTCCTTTCGTTACCCCGCACGCAGGTCAGCAGAGGCACTGGGGCAGGCATGGGAGCTCTCCTGAGCAAGCCCCTGGGTGGCAGCTGGGTGGTAACGTCCTGCTTGCGCCACAAGTGTGACGCCCAGAGCCTTTCCCTGTCTGTTGCCGAAGGCCAGTGGATGTGGCCCAGATGTGGCCTTGCATGGACCGCATGGACCCCCTTTCGTCGAGTCCCTGGCTGTTGCAGTGCCTACAGCAACTGATTACCTCCCCCCACCCCCCATGCCTGACTATGAGGACCAGAAGTCCTCAACGGTCTTATCCTTTCACCAGGCAGGACAGGGGAGGCAGGGGGAGGGGACTCCCCTGCTCGAAAACCGCCCTCTGCGGCTGCCAAAGCGGCGAGAGAGCTTGGAAACTATGTAGCAAAAAAAGCGTACATGGCTGTTTGCTTCAATAGCTTGGTGTGCTTGCAGGGCTGAGTACGCAACAATGAGCACACATGACGCCAGCACATCGCTACGCAAGCCTTTCGTTACCCATTGGGCATGAACCTTCCCACAAGCCTGTTTTAGTTCCTACTCTCTATGAACGTGACAGCAAGGGAATCTATACAGCACGTTTCGTGGTTGCAACTACGTGCCACACGACCACCAAACACCCAATTTCTGTTAGACAGTGCTACATCAGCACATTCTTATCGCGTGCTGCATTTCTATCAAGCAAGAGCTTCAAACAGCACATATCCTGTGCCTGGGGCTGCTGTTACCTTCCAATGACGACGGTCTTGGGGCCCGCTGCTAAGGCGGCCCATTTCGCCTCATGTAGTCGGATTCCATGTATTGTTAGTCACCCTCCCATTCGGGTCTCGCGTGTGGCTGCGAATGCCCCATCTTTGTGTCGTCTCGGCTTTGCGGGGCCCGCCCGGCCTGCGCCCCGGCAACCCAGCATCACAACAGCTGCAGCTGCGACAACAGCAGCGGTTCCGGGGGACTCCTACAACGAATCGCTGCTGTCGAGTGCAAAGCGGCGACTGTCGGGCCTCTTGTGGTCAACGCACGACCGGGAGATTTGGAGCGTGGCCCTCCCAGCCCTTGTGGCCATGCTCCTGGAGCCCTTCATGAACGCCTTCAACGCCGGTGGGGCGCGAGCACAATGCCCAGGGAGTATAGGAGGCAGCCGCTGCCGACACGGCTCCTGCAGTGGTGTACGGGATGTTCCTGCAAGCCGGCGGCGCGTTTGCCAACCCTGGACCCGGCTTCCAGTTGCACATGAGGCCAGTCCTGGCCGCACAGCCCCATCCACTCTGCACATCCTGAGCAGCACTCTCACGGCTTCCGCCCTTTAGAACCCGTCCGCCGGTGGCCCCTCCCTTGCTTCTGTGCTTCCCACCATCACCACCACCCTCTGCCCAATCCCGTTCCCCCCAGGCCTGGTGGGCCACCTGGGCACGCAGCAGCTGAGCGCCGTGTCGCTGGGCAGCCTGGCAGTGTCGTTTTGCACCTTCCTCTTCTCCTTCCTGCTGTTCCTCACCGTGCCCGAGATTGCGGCGGCGGTGGTCAAGAAGGACAACGACCAGGTGGGCCGGCGGACCTGGGTAGGGCGGGCTGGCCAGCTTGCTGCTTCTGTCATTCGTGCTGGTGGAGGAGAAGAAGGGTGCCTGCTGGGAATTGTACGGCCTGTTGATGCTGGATGCCGGTGTAAGTCGGCAAGTTGGGGGTTACAAGGGGGCGGCCGTGGTGGTCGCGAGCGCACCGTTGGGTACTACCAGTGGCTATGCGGGTGCAGAACAGCATTTGGCGGGGGTGCTGCAGCGGGTGACGGGTGGTTAGGCTGCCGCTCCTCTCTGTGTATGTACCGCCGGTGCTGCGCGGCGGGGCTTGGAAGGCACGACGCCAACTGTACGGCGCTGTACGGCTGCAGGTGTCGTGCATCGCGGCCAACAGCATCTGGGTGGCGCTGCTGTGCGGCGTCAGCAGCGCGGCGGCGCTGTTCCTACTGGCGGGGCCCATCGTGGGAGGTGAGGGGACGAGGGGTGGGGAGGGGCAGGGGGGCAGAGGGCGAGAGGGAGAGGGAGAGGGAGAGGGAGAGGGTGGGGAGGCCTAGTCGGGACAGTTCTCCCAACAGGCCCTGTCCGTGACACCATGCGCTCTGGTCATGTCGGTTCGGTTTGTGTGGGCGGGAGTGCCTGCACGTGCGGCGTGGCAGGGTCCCTTTGCACGTCAGGCGGAGGACCTTAGCAGCGTGCGGCACAGTGCGGGCAGGGCAACGTACCTCATCGTGCGGGATGGTACGGGACGGTGGGGAGGCCATGGGGCGCATGCATATACTTGACGGGACACGGGTACATCTGGCCTCTCGCTAGGCGTGTAAACCCCAGGCGCTCTACTCATAGTTTGCCGCTCCGCACACTCCCCCTTCACAGCTCTGAACCCGCCCGAGCCCGCCGTGGCCGCGTACGCCGTGGACTACATCAAGGTGGGCGCATAGGGGCTAACATCAACGCGGGAAAGTGGGCGACGATGGTGCAGGGGGACCGGCAAATAGTGGTTCTGGGGTTGCCCGCAGGCGGGGCACTGCAGGGCATTCTCTGCTACCGTAGGCGCAAGGGGAGCGGCGCAGGACGTGTTTTGGAGGGGTGCCTGCCGTTGCACCTGGTGGTCTGGTGGTGCACCCCCCCCGGCGAGTAGCCCCCGTTCACCGATAAGATACCGGTATATCATACATGCCCTGCCTCACCTGTGGTAACGCCCCTGGCCCTCCGCTCACGCAGTTCCGCGCTGCCGGCATCCCCGTGGCGCTGCTTGGCTTCGTGGCCACGGGCGTGTTCCGCGGCTTCAAGGACACGCGCACGCCGCTGGCTGCGGCGGTGGTGTCGGCGGGCATGTCGCTGGGCCTCAACGTGCTGTGCCTCAAGGGTGGGTGCGGGGCCGCGGGAGGGGTGCGACGGCAATACGCCGTCTCGCGCGTGTGTCAGAGCGCGTAGGGCGTGGGCGAAGCCCCGTCCTGGTGGGAAACCTTCGAGCTAGGTACAGCGTCAAGCGAAATTAAATTTGTTCTGTGAGCAAAAATAGACTTCCGGTTTTTTAATTAAATTGTTCTTTGTAACAGTCGGGAAGCTGCTGTGGCGGTTCCCTGCGCAGTGAGCTGTCAGCGCACGCGTCTGCAGTGCAACACGCCTTACTTCTTGTCCCGCAAACGATCGGTGTACATGCGCTCTCTTCAACCTGTTCTACTCGTGCCCCGTTTCACGCCGCGCAGTGCTGAGCATGGGCGTTGTGGGCAGCGCCCTGGCCACCACGCTGGCGCAGACCGTGTCGTGCACGCTGCTGCTGTCGGCGCTGATGCGCGGCGGCAAGGTGCAGGCGCGCCACCTGGCTCGGCCGCCGCCGCTGTCTGTGGTGCTGCCCATGCTGCGGCTGGGGGCAATCATGGGGCTGCGCAACGTGCTGTCGTTCGGTGGGTGCAACGTGTGCGTGGGAAGGGGGAGCGGGGGAACTCGAGTGTTCGAAGGGGGGCGGGGCGGGGCCGTCATGCAGGGCTGTGCCACGTGCTGTCGGTTGGTGGGTGCAGAGCGTAGGGGAAGGGGGAATCGGGAGCAAGGCAGGAGGGTAGCTTGGCGGTCGTGAATGTGCGCTGTGCGAGCGGGCAAGCGGAGCAAGGATAGCGGGGTCCAGGTCGCGGCGCGGCGAGCTGCATTTACGGCACGCTACTGCTGTGCCTGCAAACTACGGTAACCTTTTCGCGCTCCCCCCTTTCCCCCAGGCATGGTGCTGTACGCCTCCGCGCTGTGCATTCGCACAGGCTCCGCCACGCAGGCGTCCTTCGAGGTCATCCGGCAGGTGGGGTGGGGCGGGGCGGGGGGGGGGGGGTTTTTGAGAGGAGGAGGAGGACGGTCTCGACTTGGTAGGGCGGGGTGGGATGGGGCAGTCAGTCCTAGGCGCGGTGGAGAGCACTCGGAAAGCGTCTCGCGGTTGGAAGGTGGTACCAGTGCGCACTTGCCCCCTGCCTGTCATGGGGAGAGCGGTTGGCAGGAGCGCCTTGCGCGTAGCGGGAGTAGGGTTGTCGGTTGGGGGGCGGGGCGCGAATGTCAAAATGGACGATGGGCGAGACCCGGAGGATCGCCCCGGAGAGGCGCAGGACAGAGCCTGAGAGGGCTCGACAGATGACCCCGAGGGTGGGCCTGGCGTCAGGACTGCTGCTGCCGCAACTGCCTTACCGAGGTGTTGCCTTGTGGTGTCGCCTATTGGCAACCCGTCTGTCGAAACATCCCCTTCCACCTCTACGGACCTGCTTTGGACCACTACGTGCAAACAGACTCGCTCGTTGCCTAACCGAAAGGCCGTCCTCCCTGCCTGCCCCAACATGCTGCCCCCGCCTCACCCCAGGTGTGGATCCTGACCATCCAGTTCTTCGAGTGTCTCAACGTGGCGGCACAGGCGCTGTGCGCAACGTACCTGGGCAAGGAGGTGCGCGGGGACACAAGGGCAGGGCGGGGGCGGGCGCTGGGGCGGGGCACAACCGGTGACATCGGAGACATCGGGGTGGGGTGGGGCGCCGGGGGCGTTGGTGGGGCGCAAAGAGAGGGTGCAGCGGTCCAGTGCTGCGGTCAAGCCCGCAGGTGTACTGCGGCATGAACGTGACGAGGGAGCCTGTCGAGACGGACACAACCTGACGTGCTGCGGCCATCTGAACGGCATGGAGCCTGCGGCTTAGCAGCTTTGTGTGTGGCACCCCTTCCCTGGAACCCACCGGCCAGTCGCTGTCCTGGCCCCGTCCAACACCTTCCTCCCATGCAAGACGTTTGCACCCGCCCTGCGGCTTGTCGCATGTGCTTCACTCCCCCCGTGCCACCTGTAACCCAACTGCACGCCTGTGCCCTACCCTCCCCCTGCCCCGCAACCCCTCCCCATGCAGGACGTGCGCACCGCGCGCGAGGTGCTGGCCCGGCTGGTGGTCCTGGGCGCGGGCGTGGGTGCGCTAGCGGGCGCGGGCGTGTGGTTGGCGCACGCCCCCGTCATCTCCTTCTTCACCGCCGACCCCACTGTCTTCGCCATGGTGCGGACCGGGTGGTGGACGATAGGGGGCGATGCGTGTAGTAGCATACAGACAGGGCATCAGACAGCGTTCGGCACCGGCGTTCGGCATCTTCGTTGGTTCGTGCGAGCGGTACCTCGGCTTCAACTCGCCGGGCTCGGTTGCCCTGTTTGCTTGTTGCCCTCACCTGGCGCTCACGCCAGAACTTCTTACCTCTGTTGTGTAAGGCGTCTCCGCCAACGAGGTGCTTCCTCGATTTCCCCATCCGCCTGCACTCCTCCCTCTCACGTGCCCCCGGGCCATGAGGTCGCTGCCCCTCATTCGCACCTGGTTGTAACCCCTGTCCCGCCCCTTCTGCCCCCTTGGCCGCTTTGCGGTTACCCCCCTGCCCCCAGGTCATGACCACGCTGCCCCTCATCTGCCTCTTCTTCCCGGTGGACGCCGCCGCCTCCATCATGGACGGCGCGCTCATGGCAGCCAAGCAGACCAACTACATGTCCGCCGTACAGATCGCGGGCTCTGTCGTACAGTACGGCGTCATTGCCAGCCTGGCGGCGACGGGCAATATCAACATCTTCACCACGTGGGCCGCGCTCAAGGTGGGGGTAGCTAGGGGCTAGGGGCAGTGTGCGTGATCGTGGGGGCCCAGGGTGGGGTGAGGGCCTAGGGGCAGTGCGCAGTGTTGTTGGGGGCCCAAGGTTGGCAGTCAGCTGCACTGTGCGAGTCTCAAGGGGCTTGCGACGACGCGCACAGGATGCGTAGCGGTGCAACTCAAGGTTGGAGAGTATCGGTGTTGACATCAATATCTACTGACGGAGTATCAAGTGACGCGCGGACAGCAGGACGAGCAGTTGCTAGGGAGGGTGGCAACAGTGTCCGTGCGTGGTGTGGGCCATGTAGCACGTGGCAGCCTGAAGATGCACGCACCCTTGCGAGCACCGGGCGCCCCCCTGCCCCTTGCTCGCCGCGGTCGTGCACTGTCACGTTTCCTTTGCAGTTCGCAACATGACTCCCTTCTGGCATTCGACCCCCATTTCCCGGCAAACCCCGCATCAATCACCAACTCGGAAAGCGTGGATGTCCCTTGACGTAGTGTGGCGAACCCTCCTCTGGCCCCCCGCGCGCAGATCCTTGTGATCGCCCGCCTTGTGGGCGGCGCCGCCCGCAACTACCACTCCGAGAAGAGCGGCTACCTAGTGCGCGAGCAGGTGCACGTGCACGTGCCGCACACCGCCGCCGAGCCGGCGGAGGCCCTCACGCCGCCGCCGGCCACAGCGGCGGCGGCGGCGGCAACGGAGGAGGATCGGGATCTGGCTCTGGCCGCGAAGGACCAGCAACCGCAGCAGCAGCAGCCGCAACCAGCGTTGGTGCTCCCACGGGGTCGGGAGCGCGTGCCCGTACCCGCGCTGGCGGCGGCGGTGGCGGCGGCGGCGCCCGGCGGCTCGCACGGCGAGGTGCTGGTGTCGGAGGGCGCTGTGTATACGGCGGCGGCTGAGATTCTGGCCACGGCGGCGCAGGACGTACGGCCGCTGTCGTCGTACGAGGAAGATGTGGTGGCTCTGGCGTGTGCGGCGTGCTCGTCAGCCACGGACACCACTCCCAGCATGTTGGCGCTGAGGAGGGAGCAGCTGGAGCAGCAGGGGCTGCTGAAGCAGGTGTTGGTGGCTGTGCAGCAGGGGGAGCAGCAGCAGCATGGCATTGGTGGGGCCGTGGGAGGGGCCGGTGGCGGAGGTGGAGCGGTGGGGTCGGGGGAAGGATTGGAGGTCGATATCCAGGTGCCGTTGGAGGGCGGGCGTGGGGGGCAGGGGGCGGTGGGGGGAGGAGCGGCGGGCGCGGAGGTGCATAAGGCGGGTGTTCCCGCGGCTCCGGCGCAGGACGGGACGCAGTAAGCGTGTGGAAGTTGGATGCGGGTTGAGTTTTGGGGGTATGTCAAGTAACACGGGGGTGTAGCGTGGGGGGCCAAGGAGGGCATGAGGCTGCAGAAGTGCAGAGAACATCGGGTGGTGGTCAGCAGGAGTGCATGTACGAATCATGTTGTTGATTCATCATGTGTGCTGGCATGCTTGTTTTCGTTGTTGGGCTGCAGGGGGGTCATGAAGTATGAGCAACGCCGACCGTGTTGGCCATGTACCGGTACATGTGTCCGCCGGGCTTCGCTGGCAATAAAGTGGGAGATGTGCGGTGGGATGCATCGTGACGACCAGGGGCAACACAAGTCCACACTATTTTGCCGCTGCTATGTTGCTTTGCATTCTGGTGTATTGACCCCTGGTATTGACTGCACCGGCGGGGCTTTTTGCCATGGGGTGCAGGGTACGGGTCGCGGGCTTAGCAGGTATGCCTTGGTCGGCGTTTGGTTTTGCGTCTGCTGTTGTTAGATGTGAGGATGGTGCGGAGAGTTGCACGTGCGTGTCCGGTTTCTTGGGTGGTTGCGTGGTTCATGGCAGCAAAACGTTTGCATCATAGCGCCCTCCAACAGCGCGTGGCGCCTTTGCAACTGTGCGGTACGCAAATGTAGTTGCGTTGAGATTTTGAAGGTCCGAATTCAGCTTGTCCTCGGTCACGGTGATCAGACGGCGACGAGAAGAAAGTGATTTGAAGTACTGCGCGCCGAGACATTACGTGCCCTGGTTTAGGGGGTCTACCCTGTCCAGGTTTTGTCGGCCGGTCTAGTACGGTCTCGTATCACACGCCTCATGTAGCTCAAGTAGCTCAACCGTCGCATGGAGGTACATAACGAACATTGGTGCGGCTTGCCTGCCTTACACGTTTCAGGCTGTTCCGTTGGCACATGTACAACACGGCCCTGTGACGTCTGGCCAGCAGAACGATGGCCAACAAAGGAGCGTGTTGGCATAAGGGAGCCCTCCCCTTCCTGTAAACGTCTTGTCAACTAGCATGATCACAGAAACACAGTTCCATTTCCTGTCCGTCCAGGTCCGTCCGAGCTGCAAACAGGCGCTGCTGACGGCATTGGCACTGCCACCGGGCCATGCCGTTTAGGACATCTCCCCTGATTGGTGTCCCATTGGCTCCCAAGGTAGCCGCCACGGCCCCAGGCAGCCGTACTTCTGAAGGCTTCTTGTAACTCCATTAAGTTGTCACTTACACACTCGCGTTTGCTCGCACACTTGGAATAAAATGCCGACGCCGAATGCCACGCTTGCTTCCGCGCCTGCATCTGCTGACGGTTTGCCAATGCACCATACGGGTATGTGCGAGGGACAACGGCCAGACCTCAATCACCGCCATGCACGACCAGGCCGCCATGTACCAGGTGGCGCTACATTACACCACGCCGACGGCACCCTCCAACCCATCATGCTGCCCTGCCCGGTGCTCTCCAAGGCTGTGTCCTCGAGTGCTGAACTTCCCCCCAAACCTCCTACTGCACAAGCCTCACACGACGTTCCGCACAGCAGCACACCAACCCACCCAGCATGCCACTAGGCAGCCCATGGCCCATGCCCAGCGGCCCGTTTCCGCCCCCCTCCTGCGCCCGCCCCACCCCCGCGGCTGACGGCTTGGCACCGCCGCCAGGCTTAGCCGCTCAGGGGGCATCTCCCCTGATGCCGTTAGCCCCGCCACCATACCGCCACACGGCGAGCAGGATACCAAGCGCCGCCCCAGCCCGGTGCACACCCAGGATCACCCTCCATCGACCGCTGTGTCACTCCAGCTCCTCCGCCCGCGCCACCATCACCGCCACACGGCGGGCAGGATCTCCAGCGCCACCTCCTTTAGCGAGGGTTGCCGCTCGCTGCTCCACAGCACAGCCAAGTCCTGGTCGTCCAGGGGGTTGCGCCGCAGCAGCTGCCATGGCCCGGGGTAGCAGCGGAACAGGGTGGCTAAGGGAGGGGGGCAGGGGCAGGGGCAGGGGCAGGGACGGGAGCGAGTCAGGCGGCGAGGCCGGAGGGAACGGGGAAGGGAAGGCAACGATGGTTGGAGTGAGAGTGCGGCGCTCCATGCGGTTGTGTGGGTGGGGTTGAGGCTCCAGCTGTGCAGCCGGTGAGTACGGAAGGGAGCGCACGGCGGGTGGGGAACGCCGCGGGCCGTCCCACGGAAAGGTTCGGGGAGGTGGCCCTCGCACTGCACCCAGCGCACACCCACACCTCCCTGTGCTCCTGCTCAACCAACCGCTTCCGATGTGGCGAGGTCTGGCCACAGTCGGACGGACGGACTACCGGTACGGCCGTACCACTTCCATTTCCGTATCCGGCACACCGTACACAGTACACCTTGCGCCGTGTGGCGGCACCCTGCGCGGCCTCCCCCAGGCCCCCACCTGGCCTCGTGCCCTTGAAGTTGTGGATGTAGTAGGCGGTGGTGAGCTTTGGGATCATCTCCTTGTTGAACTGTGCACGGGGGACAGAGGGGCCCGAGAGAGGGGTACCGGCAGGGTGACCGGGTCGCCGATGCAGTCGGTATAAATGGCACAAGGGCACCATCAACACGACAAGCTTGGCCCTCTGCGCGTCCCAGCGATACGACTTGGCCTCTGACCGGCATCCACGTGCGCTGCATGCACCATTTCCACATGTGCACATAGCCGTCCTTGCCCTTGGGCCGGCGTGCCTTCTGACACTGCCCACTGCCTATCCGGTGCCTTTGCGCTTGGCATTTTGCGTTCCAATCCAGGTGGGCCACGCAGGCCTTTCTTCACCTCCCCGCTTTTAGCCATCCCGCCGCCCCAAGCCCCGGCCCACACCACCCCCATGCCCCGCCACCAGCGGTAGTCCCACACAGCGACGTCAGCTCCTCCTGTTCGCTTCCACCTTGCCAGATTCAACTGACCGCGTGCAGCATCGTCACCGTGACGGGTGTGCCCCCTGACGCCTTCCGCTGTATCGCCGGGTGCGGCACAGTTGCCCCCTGCCCCACCCCATGGCCCCACCCCACCACACACCTTTGCGATTTCCGGAAAGAACATGGAGGGGTAGTATCCGCCCCGCACCCGGTCCAGCTCGCCTGCAGAAGAGGATGGATGCAGTTGCAGCAGCAGTAACAAAATGGACACTCAGCAGCATAAGCAACAGCAGCACGCACGATGGGAGTACGTCAAGGCACTGCATGGCCAGCCAGTGCGCACACCGGACATGCGGCGTATGAGGCCTCCTAAAACCCGCACCCACGCACAGCGGCACGTGTGGGTAGTGTGCCACCCTCCGTGCACCTCCTGATTACCTGATCGGCACCCCGCGAACCAACCGCCGCTTTGCAGACCAGGTAGCCCTTAGCCCCAGCCGCCCGAAGTACTTCCCGCAAAAACACCTCTCTCTCCCCCCGTGCTCTCCCCCCCTAGCCACTGGTAAGCCACCAGCAATCGTGCTGGGTGTTGGCGGCACCTGCGCGTTGGGTAACCCACCGTTGAAAATGATAATGGGCATCTTGCGGCCCTCCGCCACACGCGTGTGCAGCGCGTACACCGCACTCAGCTCCTCTATAGGCATGGGCGTGGGGGTGGGAGTTGGGGGGCATGGGGTTGAGGTTGGGGTTGGGCATGAGCGAGCAGAAGGGCGAAAGAGGGCAGGACAGCGGCTCAGCCGTGGCGGCGTGGCACAAGGGTGCAGCTTCGTTGGGCCTGGCAGCGCGCAGCAGCGCTTGATCCCATGCAGAGCGACTCCTCGTGAGCATAGGAGCAGGTTCAGCTGCCCGGTCAAGGCCAGGCACTGGTGCAGCGGTTGCAGCAGCTGCCGCGGGCCGCAAGCGTACACCCGGGGGGCAGCTCTAGCACCACTCCTGTCCCTGTCGCAGCCCCTGTCCAACCGCCGCCCTGCATC
The DNA here is from genome assembly GCA_004335795.1 of Chlamydomonas sp. 3222. Taxonomy (NCBI): domain Eukaryota; kingdom Viridiplantae; phylum Chlorophyta; class Chlorophyceae; order Chlamydomonadales; family Chlamydomonadaceae; genus Chlamydomonas; species Chlamydomonas sp. 3222. The sequence goes on from QAXN01000784.1 coordinate 14,449, forward strand.
GCACCCGTGTATTCCCACTCTCCACTCCCCACTCCCCACTCCCGACTGCCCACTTCCCACTTCCACCCCTTCCAACCCTTCCCCCCACACACACACCTCGCGGGTTGAACGAGGGGTACGCCACCAGCAGCAGGTCGTCAGAGTCCTTGACCAGCGCCACGGGGTCGAAGGCGCTCTTGTAGAGCCCCACGATGGCCCACGCCTGGAGGGCCGGAGCATGCGGGGCGGGGGTTTAGGGGTTGCATGGGTGCAATGATGACGCATGGTGCAATGGGCCCACGGAGGGTAAGGGTTGCAGCGACCCTACAGCTGACAGGCGGGTTGCAGGTCGGTGGGGTGGCAGGCTGGAAGCAGTAAGCGGATCGGCACTGCTGGCCAGTGAGGTGTGCGTGTGGCGGGGTGGGGCTCGGCGAACTGCCGGTCATGCTAGGAACGTGTGTGCCCTGCACCAAACGGACGCAGCGACCCGGGTTCCGCCCGAGCGCTGTGCGAGGACGCAACCGTACCGGTACCGCTGGTGCACGTGCTGGGAACCACTGGCCCCTGCCGCCCTACAGATACTGGAGGCAGCCTGGTGTGCCGCACAGTCCGTATGCGGTGCGATCACAGCCGAACGGGTGCCGTGGCGCAATGGCTTGGGCCAGGCTGCGCAGCAAGAGCAGGTCTCCCGCCGGCAGGTGCTGACGCGCCTGGGGCCTGCAGCAAAGCCAGCCGAGTCGCGTGACGTGGCGTGACGTGATGTGACGTTATGTGCCTACCGCGTTTTGCTTTGTCAGGTAGCCCAGCTGGAACACAGAGTCCCCGAACACGGGCTCAAGGCTCTTGCGGCCTAAGCGGGGGGCGGGGCGGGGTCGGGGGGCGGAGCGGGGGTCGGGGGGCGGAGCGGGGGCCGGGGGGTAGGTCAACGCGTTGAGGAATCGAGGTGCCAGGCGGCAGGTGCAATCATAATGTGATCAAGGTGCTATAAAGGGGGGAATGAGGTGCGATGAAAAAGATTGAGGTGGTGGGCGTCATACCACGGCGCTAGGGCGATGACGCAGGCCATGGTGGAGGGGATCTACAGAACACATCTGCGTTGCCGTTGGCAGACGTTCCCAGCACCTCCTACACCTGCTGCACGCCGCACCACCGCCCGGGCATGAATTTGTACTCCCACACCAACCCCTGCTGCCCCCGACTCCCCCACAACCGCTACCACGCCCACAAACTTCCCCTAACGCTCAACCGCTCTCACATCTGCCACCTTCCCACTCCCACTCCCACTCCCACTCCACCCTGCAATCACCATGAAACCGGTTGGGGTCCGCGCATGTGATCCTGAGCATGCCTTGCAAAGACAACTCTCTAATGCACTCCTCACAGCTAACCCCTTTCCACCCTTCCACCTTCCTCCTCACCCGCCCCCGGGTCCTCCGTCTGCCCCGACTGCGCCACCGCCAGCTCCACATTGTCGGGGAAGAACACACGTGTGCTGGCAGCACGGGACCTGTGGGCGAGAGGTTGGGGGCAGTGCACGGAGGGTGGTGTGGTGAAGTGCATGCGGGTCAGGCACGGCGCCGTAACGGCCGCCCGCAACGCGCTAGCCTTGGCCTTGGCCGATGAGCTGCTAGCAGCTTCATAGGCAGATGTGTCGTATTAGGTACGGCACGGCGTGGCTCCGTACAGCCCTGCCCGCGCAGCCAGTGGCCCAGAAAGCCCTGCCGCCCCGGGTGCGGCAGAGCTATCTCAGCCGACCCAGCCCCGAGCCCCGTTCCCACTCATTCACATGCACGGGCCCTTGCAGGGCCGTTACAGGGCCGTTACAGGGCCCCTTGCAGGGTTTCCTTGCTGAGAGGCGCCTCGGAGGAGCGGCGGAGCAGTGTGAACTCATACCACAGGCACACATGCACACACCTGAACCCGCTGTAACAGGCTCCCTGTACCGGCTCATCAACATATTATGCCTGCTTCGTGCTCCCCGCACCGTATCCGCTGCCCACCTGAAGCCGCCCAGGAACTGCCTCAGGTAGGTCATGGACGCGTTCATCTCATTCATGCCCTCGCCGTCGCCTGGGGCGGAGCATAGGCCGGCCAGGGGGCGGGCAGCGTCAGCGGGCAGCGTGCACTCGCAGTGGTATCAGTGGCGGTGGGGCCACGTGTAGCTCTAACAGCCTCCCCAACCAGGACCACCAGTGTGCACTCTGGCAGCGGTGTAGGGTAGCAGCCAAACCTCCCGAACGACCGGTGTTGACCTGTGTGCACCGCCCTGACATGATCCACGCCGTACGCCAGCAAGTGACGCCGCCTGGTGTGGTGTGGTGTGGTGTGTGGTGTGATGCGGAGGCCGCCACCGCCCACCAGCCGGGTTCCTCGCGCTGTACGCGTACCACCCACCAGCACCAGCTGCTCCTTATGCACTGCCCCCTAGCCTCCCCTCCGGTGCTTTGCAGCTGCGGCGGATGAGCCCGGCCCGGCCCATCCCGTGCCCCCCACACTTCGAGTGGGTCCCACCGCACGTGCCCTACCTCAGCCAGTGCAACGGGCTTCTTCGGCTTTCCACCGCCAACCGTCTTCCCCGATTGGACCCCATTGAGCCTCCCACCCGTTACCCCGCCCCGCCCCACCCGACACGGACGACAGGGTGGTGGAGGGGAACTCCACCTCCACCAGCAGTGCACCGTCGGCCATCGCGGCCTTGGCAGCCTCCTGGGCCTGAGGGGTGGGGGGCGGGGGGGAGCCAGCAGGCCGGATGGTACGCGTGGGGAGCGGGAGAGACGGAGAAGCAAGCACTCGACGTGACGAAGTTACGGTTCCGAACAGGTAAGCGTGGTGTGCGTGTGGCGTGCGTTGCCGGTGCTGAGGGTTTTTGGGTGTGCACTGTGTCGTTACCTGGTCGTGACAGCTCCCACAGGCAGGCTGTGGGGTGGGCTACGCTCGCTGCGACAGTGACAGCTAGGATTGATGCGAAGTAGTCGCTGCGACCTCGTCAGACCCGGCGTTGCCACGCCGGGTGTCAGAGCACCAGGGCCTCCTGCCCTCTCCTCCCCATGCCATAGTGCCCGAACAGCGTGGCCTCAGCTGTGTTCCACTGGTGGTGCTACGGTGGTGAGATGCGGCTGGGTTCATGCGGTGCCCGCACCATTACCGGGGTGCAGGACTCGCAACAGATGGCAGCGCCCCTGCCCGCGCACCTGGGGTGCACTACCCGCACCTGCCGCATGGCCATGTCATAGCTTGTGGGAAAGGTGGCTGGGGCCTGGGCAGTGGAGGAGGAGGGGCAGCCGGCGATGTCGCATGGCCGAGGGGTCGGGTGCCGGATGGAGCGGTCAGGTCATGCGGGCTGCCCGAGGCATGTGAGGTAGTTCGCAGTTTTCAGGAGGATTGTGGATGGTAATTATGTGATTATATGTTATCTGCACCTGTGTTTGGGCCTCGGATGTTGACTGCTGGCTCGCGCTTGTGCGGATGAGTCTGGGGTTCACTCCGGCGCGCCGCGCAGCTGCATGAGCATGCGAGCCTTTTTGCAAACGTGTTTGTTGAAGCATATTTCTGGCGAGCGTGCGATGGTGTTGTGCTGTAGTTTAGCGGTAAAGCGACGGGTCGCTTGGTCGCAGACCCAAAAGTGAAGCCCAAAACTAAGCCGTGGCTTTGCTTGAAATGTCGTCCACAGTCAAGGTTCGGGCGTTGCGCTATGGCCGCAACAAGGCGCGAACTCGGCGTTCGACACTGTACGGTACCAGATCCTAACTGACATGGGTTAGACTGGGGATAGGTGACCGTTGCGCCTTGCGCACGAGCCACAGGAATGCGGTATTATGCTCCACAATCCTGTTTGCTGTACTGAACACGCCACTTGGTATGGCACCTGGCAGAACTCGGTGGTCAGGCGCACCAGGACCAAACGGGCGTCCTCGTGCATGGCTGAGCGCTGGTGGGTCCTTGCGAGTCATATTGCAGGCCAAGAAGCTACCGGCATGATGGACAGTGCTTTCGAACGTCTTCATAATGGCACAAAATCAAGATTCGCCTTGCCTTCTTCATATGCGTCCCTGTAGCGGGAGCGTTTGCCCGTACGGCACGTTCCCAGACCATGGGGTGCCAAGCACGCAAGCGTATTGTAGTGCCGAAGACCAATCTGTCCAATGTTGCGAGCAGGCGCGCGAGCGCCGACAGGCCACGAAGGAAGAGGCAACGGTACGAAGCGCTACTGCCGTACGGCAGCCACGAATAAATAAACGACCCACAGACCCTAGGTCACTAACCATGGCAGCTGAGACGACAGCGGACAGCACACAGCAGACACTAGCCAGTACCGTTGCGGCATGTCATGCGTCACGCCCTGTGCCATGCCACGTGTAAGGCGGTGGAGGCCTAGGGCCCTAGGCTGCTAGACATGGCCCTGACCTCCCACGTACACGTGTTGGTGCCCGAACTCACGTACGGTGCCCGTACACAGCTTGGAAGAGCAGCTGGCCCCTGGCTCCGCGCCTTATTACATCTCTTTCGTCACCAGTTGCTGGTTTACGGTGAGCTGATACAATGCCTCCTGACGCTACTCCTGGCATCAAGCGTGCCACGGCAATGGTCCAATGCACGCGCCCCCAGGACTCACGCCTACGCCGTTCACTTCCCGGCACGTGTCATCACCACCACACACGGACCCGCTCTGCTTTGCCCGGACTGGCCCAGGTGAACACACACCAAAGACATGATTGTCACCGGTAGGTCTACGAGCCACACAAAACCACAGGGTGCCAATGCGTTTCAGCGTTGGCGTCCGCCTGTGCGAGCCTGTCATGCCCTCACCCTCCCTGCCGCGTCAACACACTCCCTCTCAGGTATCGTAAGAGCTGCCAATGGCGTGGTGCCGCTGCCGCAATGCCACACGATGCTGTGTGTCTGCTGCAAGCCCTTTCACCTCCCCATTTATTCACTCGGCAAAATTGAGGTCCGCCACTGGGGGCACCTGCCCACCTACTCGCCACGGTACATTTGTAGAGGTCAGTGCCCATGTGGTCTTAGTGGGTCGGGGCGTACTTGATGGTACGGCTATTGATGGGCTGCACGAGGCGGTAGTTGAAGCCGTACGCGACTGCCGTGCAGTTGTCTGTTGGCGGTCGCATGGGCGGGGGCGGTTGCAGGGTGCAGACACAGGGTTACTGAGCTGGTTGAGACAATACGGACGCTTGCAGGATGTGCTGGCTCAGGTCGGGAACGTGCACACACCAGGGGTGACACTGTGAGAGGGCGCCGTTCGCAAAGAGTGAAAGGCTGCCACGCACACAGCAGCGACATGTCGCTCGAGACGGACGAAACACGCTTGCGACCCACGTACACCAGCCACGTCCACTCCCACGGCCACCCAGGAACCACGCCCCCACTCACAGTCCTCGGGGTGATGCTCCTCAGTGGAGCTGCTACCACTTCCGTTGCCGGTGACCTCCTTGGTGCTGGTGGCCAACAGCCCACGACGGCCGCCCAGCAGGTTGCGGCGGCGGTGGTGGT
>QAXN01000785.1:0-16570 GCA_004335795.1 Chlamydomonas sp. 3222
GAGGTGGAGGAGGAGGACGGGGACAGCGACTGGGGCCCGCGCGATGACGACGAGTACGACAGGCGGCCCAAGACCAACAAGCGCAAGCGCACGGCGCCCAGCGGCGGCAAGCCGGCCATGTACAAGCAGGCAAAGTGAGTCAATCCTGTATCAAACATGGGCTGGGCTTCCTGCCTGATCATGCTTTGCGTCGTGTATCACCTTCAACACGCAGGAGCTCCTGCTACTGCTGCTTACACATTGGCTGCCTTCTGCGGACACTGACACGTTTTAGTGGCACGCGCAGCGTCCCAACACATGCGCTGTTTGGTCTTCTACTTACATTGTCGGCAGGATTGCCAAGATGGACGGGGAGCAGCTCCGTGACGCCCTGCTGGACGCCGCCACCAGGTTCCAACAAAGCAGGTAGGTGTGGCGCCCGCACGCCGCCGCCCAGCCCAAGCCCAGGCGCAGTGTCCGCGGGTCGAGCCTTAATCCACGTGTGTACTACCGGTCATGTTTCTCGGGATGTTGCGGTCAGCCTGCAATAGGGTGCACAGGCGAGTGTGCTGGCTTCACGGTTAGTGAGGTTTCAGCAAGGGACGCCTGCTGCTACGTGCCTTCACGACAGTACCGTGCCCACAGCCGTCCGTTCCTTTCTCTTCTAATCCTACCATAATTTTCCTAATAACCTCCATGGCGCTCCTACAGAATGGAGCACCTGTCCGCCGGGGCCATGCACAAGGTGGTGGCCAAGCGGCTGGCCAAGTGCAGAGCTGCACTCCGGGGCCCGCAGCTGGAGCTCAACTCGCTGTGCGCCCGGGCGCGTAACGACTTCAGCAAGGAGCGGCTCACGCAGCAGTTCGCCGAGGGCATTCAGGAGGTGTGTTTGTAAAGCGTGCCACAAGCCATGGGCGGTGTTGTGTGACACGGCTGGTGCGTGTGGGCGCAAGAGGCCAACATCGCACTGGGCCCAACATGCCAAGATAAGCAACATGCGACATACACCGCAAGCATGTGGCCGTGTGGGGCACGTTCCTGTCGACTTGCTGATACATTGGGTCCTGTCCTGCAGTGTCCAGCGACTGCCACTGTCACTCTTCCTACGTTGCCTAACGCCCAGTTGGCATGTCCCTTCCCCATCACACCCGCTTGCAGATGGAGGAGGCCGCCGCGCAGCCCCACCGCGCCGCTCCCCGCCGCCCCGCCCCCGAGCTGCCCGTGTTCTGCGTGTCCACACGTGAGGCGCACAAGCTGGAGGGCCGCTGCAAGAGTGACGGGCCGGCCACGACCTTCAAAAGGTAAAGCGCTGTTGTCACGTACTCACGTCAATGAGAAGTGAGGCATGGATGCGTGATCAGCGGCATTGCTTCATGGGCATTGGGCCGAGACGCGTACCCTCTGGCTGACCGCACGTACCACCGGCACACTCCTACTGGCTGCGGACTTAGCACCGCCTCTAGTGCATGATACGCCAGCGCCTGCCTAACGCGGCCACACTGCTGCCGGCAGACAGGAGGCAACAGCCCTTGCAGAACGCACCAGCTTGTCCAGCCATCCGTTTTATCCATTAACCCCCAATGCGTACTAAGCTTTCTTCCCTGCGCCGCGTGCCTGTCGCCCCCAAGGGTGGAGCACACGGAGGTCCCCGCGCTGCGCAAGCACGTGTCGGAGACGGCGGACCGCGGCCGCGTGCGCGCGCAGGCCAAGCTGGCGCACGCGCTGTTCCAGTTCGTGGAGAGCGTGGCGGCGTCGCTGCTCAACCAGGTGCGCTTATCCGCACGCTGTGCCCATTGCTGTTTGTGTGCCTTACCGCACCAAGAAAGCGTCTTGCCAGTAGTGCAAGGGCCGCAGCCATGCATGCTCGCCACCGGTCCACCGGCACACAGGTCTGAGGCGCCGGCGGCCCGGCAGCCCGCCGTCAAGCGCCACGGCGCTAGTGGGCCTGCTTCATTGCTCTGCCAGCATGTCGCATGTTCACTCAATGCCCACCCACAAATAACAACAACTGTTTTCATTGTCTCTGCGCTGCCGCCGTTGACCCACGCATGCACGCTGTTTGGCGCACTCCAAAACCCTACGCTGCCACCCCGCACCCGGCCCAACGCCCCAACGCCGCACCTACCCCCTACCCCAGCGCCACGAGCACATGCGTCACGAGCTGGTGGAGGAGGCGGTGCTGGTTGGCCTGCGTGCGCTGTGGGGGCAGCTCATGGGGCACGTGCAGGCGCAGCAGGCGGCGCTGCAGGCCAGCTTCCTGGACGGGCCCCTCATGGCGGGGCTCAAGCGGGGGCTGCAGGACGCCATGGACCGCAGCCGTGGGCTGGTGCGGGAGTGGGGCGTGGAGCTCAAGTGGGGCTCCTACAAGGTGAGGACGAGGGGCAATTGGGGGCGTGCAGGGTGCCGGTTGGCTGGGCGACAGGAGCGTCTGGTGTGTGTAGGAGGGCCGACAGGGTTACACATTGGGGCAGCGTGCGCCCGAGCGAGCTCGACAGGGGTTGGGCTGGGCGTCGCGCAAACCCTTGCGTGTATGCCCCGCCTGAGCCGCGGTCTTCCGCCAGACCGTAATGGGCTTGCTACGATGGGCGTCAGTTTCAGGGACTGCAACGGCTCTGCACCATACTCATGCGGATGCTGACATCATTGCAGCATCCCTGTAACCCATCTTGGACTTGGCGCCGGTAACGACTCATGGGCACGTTCCCCATCGCCTACCCTGCGGTACGCGGCACGTGCAGGCCGTCGTGGCGCGGCAGGGGGTGTTCTCAAGCTCCGCCGCAAAAGACCAGAACTGGAACCGTGAGTACTGCGGGTCGCAAACACTGACTTGCAAATGTGCAAGGAATGCCCATTCTACGGTTGCAGTCCACCGTCTGTGATACCGGTACAGCACAAGGCAACTGTTGCTACTACCTTTTGCTGCCTCTGTGCCGCACCTCACTCCCCTGCGCATACGTGTGTTCCCAGGCGACCTGGCGCTGCCCGTGTTCCGCCCTGTGACCACGCTGTGGGACAACCTCTTCACTAACGGCCTGCGGAGGACACTTGCGTGAGTGGATTAAAGTTGGTATTGTCCAGATACACACGTGTCATACTTAAGCTAGCCACGTGCAAGATTGGAGGGCAACCGCCTCGCTGTCGCGCATGTCTGCACAGGGACCATGGAGCACACAGCCTGCATCTCGCTTCGTGCCGGGCCCTAGTGTGCCAGGTGGCTTGGCCGGAGTTGGCAATTAACGCCATGCTGCTGGCTATCATGTCCCCCCTGCAGTGACGTGCACGCCAGGCTGCTGGGCTCGCTGGACGCCTTCTACGCCCCGCTGCGGCAGGAGCTGGTGGGCCGCCTTGGGGTAGAGCCCAGCTACCTGGACGGCCTGTACGAGCGGGTAAGCGGGCACATGGGGTAGGCGGGCAGGACAGGCCACTGGGCGATGTCGACTCATGCTATGGGCTGTAATGCGTTTCTGTTGGAACACATTTGTGTAAGGAGAGTGGATCAGCGGGTGTTGGTACCCGGGGTGTGGCTTCTGCTACTATGAAGGGTGAGTTGTAGCTTGCCTGCTTTGCCCTCACCCTACCGATGACCTCGTGCACCCAGGTGAAGCGCGACGAGGCCCTTCAGCTTGGATCCCGGCTGGAGGCGGTTGAGGCGCTGGTGGGCGAGCGCAAGAAGGTGCTGGGCAGCGAGGTGCTGGAGCCGGCCGTGCGGGCGGCCATGGCGCCGGCCTACTGGGGGGCGGTGCAGGAGCGGGGCGCAGGCTGCTTCCAGCGCATGAAGGCGAAGGTGGAGGCGCACGTGGAGTCTCACGGCCCGAGCATGCTGATGGGGGCCACCGGTAGGTTTCATGGGTGTTGGCAACAGGGTTGCGGGCTTGCTGATTCGCCGTACCCGCAATTAAGCCATTCGCTGCGCCGCTGCATCACACGTGTCAACCGGCCTGCACGCGGGTGTTTGACCCCTGCTGCAGAGGAGCTCTTCGACGGCCTGGAGCAGCTGGTGGAGGAGGTGGTGGAGCAGCTGTCGGAAGCTGCCACCGCGCTGCTGCAGCGGACGCGTGCGCGCTTCGCACAGCTGTGGTGAGTGCGCAACTGGGACTGGTCCAACTCCGGCCTCGTGCTACGTGCTGTCGGCTTCCCTGTTTGCATGGTGGGCTGACCCGAACACCGTGCACGTTCCGAGAGTATCTTCGTCTGCCTGCCTCCAGCGGTTGATAGTGTCCCCGGCACACTGCCCCCGGCTGTCATTAAGCTCCTGTACCACGACGTAAGTTCCTGATCATTTTGCCTTTTTCCGTGCCCCAGGGACGACCCCCCAAGTACATTTGCCGACCGCTACGAAGCTGCCAAGAAGCTGCACCCCCTAGCGGAGCACGCCGCCCGCGTGTGCGCCAAGGCCGACCCCGATGGCATGCACGGGCAGGGGCAGGGGCAGCCCCTGGAGCCATTCACGCTGCCGCCTCCTGAGGAGCTGATGCCGCAGCAGCGCGGACAGCAGCCCGTTGGGGGCTACCAGCAGCAGCCGTACCAGCAGCCGCAGCAGCAGAGGGAGGGGCAGCAGACGAGGCAGCCCACGGCCGTGGGGGCCCAACAGCAGCAGCAGCAGGAGCAGGCGGGGCCCAGGGCCGAATACAGTGGGCACGACAGACCCGTGGGCACAGAAAAGCCTGAGGAGCAGGGCCCTGTGGAGCGAGTGCTGGGCAGCAGCGAGGGGCCTGCTGGGGGTGGACTGGCAGGGAGCCTGCTGAGCAGCGCGGGCCAGGCCGGGGGCGTGCCGGCGGGCGCCGAGGGAGGCAACAGGGAGGAGGCGGACGGCGGGCCACGGGGGCGGGTGTCGGGGGATGGAGGACACGGTGGGAAGGCCGCGGTGGGCGCCCACCCCGAGATGACACCAGAGGTGCAGCGGCGGCTGGAAGGCGGGCAGGAGCAGAGGGAGGTGGGGCGGGTACAGCAGGAGCAGAGGAACCAGGACGAGGACGAGGAGGTCGTGGTGGTGGAGGGAAACCCGGCTCTGGTGCAAGACTGCGCTCAGCAGCAGCTCGGGAATGCAGGGTGTGGGCCGGGGTGCGCAATTATGGTGTGAGGAATCAGAGTAACGGGGCAGGGCGTGTGCAGGGGTGTTTCGGCCGTGGCGTGCAGACGGCAAGCTGGGATGTCAAGTCCGGCGCCCACAGTCGCTCATAGCCAGCTGACTTAGGGCTTACGGTGTGACTGTATATACGACACGTGTAAATTGTAGGCTGCAGTGATGTAATGTACGTTCTTACGCGTGCACTGCAAGGGCGTGCGAGCAGCACGAGTATATAACCCTTGCATGCAGGTATGCAAGGGACTTGCGTACAGTATGCCGTACGGCATCAATCCTTTAAGGAAAGGGTGATACAACGTGGTCCAGTCTGCTGTGTATAAGCAGTGAGGTGTGCAGCAAACAAATTAGGGAATTAACGTAGTCGATGTAGAGCGGTGGATTAATCGTTAGCTCTGTGGGCAACCCTGCTATTACCTCGTATATTATGCTGCTCGTGGGCTTGAAGTGTGCGCTGGGGGCGCACAGGGAGAACAGGCAACCCTGGAGAAAACTGTACTGCGGCAAGTCTGGAGGTGTCGTTCATGTGCTGTACGGCGGCGCATTGGCGCGGTATGGGCGGTGCATAAGCAGGAGGTCGTGTACCGGTATTGGCAAAGCGCACGGCAGTGTGCCTAGATGTGTGATGCGTGCAGGCCGCTGGGACTGCCACATTGCGGTGCGGCTCGTGTGGGCGTGACTGACCTCACGTGCGACAACTGTTGCCCAATCGTACCTTGCGTGATGCTGGCTACACGGAGTGGGATCGCGGGCTGTGTGGGCAGGGCTGTATGGCTTGACGCTGCCTTTCGTCTGAGTCGGGGTCCTCTTTGCGTCGTGGGGAGAGTCGTTGTCCCGCGCAATGGTGGTTTCGGAGGAGTGAGAGGGCCTAATTAACACTGCGAGACCAGAATCTGCAACAGCTACATACCGTTGAGCTCCATTCCTGTTCACTGGCAGAGCTACTCGCTTTCGCCTTAGACTACGAAGGCGCCTCACCAGCACCTTTTTGCGCGCCCTGTTACACGTTACTGTACTGTAGTGGTTCGTTGTCGTATCTCTACAACCAACTTGCGCAGTCGGGAATACCCGGGGCACAGAAGGTCAATAAGGCGCCATTCGCGTAAGTCACTGCTGGCATACTTCGTTTTGCGTTTACGGCAGCCGTCCTTCAGTCTGGGCTGTTACGCCTTGCTTTCTGACGGCAATGAGCGGCTTGTCAAGCCGTCATGTGACGTCCGGTACTGTCTCTCCGCCCCCGCTGCAGAAACGCCCAGGCTCACCGTGGCCACCGCACTTCTACCCAAACCATCACACTGGAGCCTGCGCGTATAAGCGTCCCTGCTAGGTCATGCTACCTGCAAAGGCACAACAAGAAGGAGCAATTGAGGCGACCAACGGCAACGGGGACAGCTCCCTCCGGCAGTTAACCCACAACTTGCCGCTCGAGCTGCGCCAACGGATCCTGTCCCTGCTGCCGCCCCACGACCTGGTACTGGGCCCACGGCTCAAGTGTAGAGATGCGGCACGGCGCTTTAACCAGTCGCACCACCGAGCCGTCCAGCTTAGCCGACCACTGCCGGTCCATGCCGCCTCCGCCAAATGGTGCATGGAGGGCATGCAGGCAGCACTGAGGCAGCTGACCTTACGGCAGAAACTCGTACTCCTCACCGCTGCCGCATCCAGTGGCTGCGAGCACAACGTCAAGTTCTTATGGAAGGTGCTTGGAAGACACGTGTTTCTGGATGTGCTGCACACAGCCGGACTTCCGCACGCCAGAGCGGAGTGGACTCCGGGCCACCCTGTGCCAGATGTGGGCGTTGCAGCCGTGTCGTCGGGTCTAGCGCATATGCTGCCCTGGCTCACCCAGCGCTGCCCCGGGCTGCTGGACCCGGGGCGCACCCTGGAGGCGGCAGCGCGGCACTGCAACTTGGCGGGTCTACAGGCGGCGTGGGGTGCACTGGGTGCGCAGGTCCGAAGCAGGCAGCGAGAGGCTCTCACTCGCATGCGTCCCTATTGTGACCAGTCTATGGGGTGTGGCGGCGGTTGATGGCTGCTGCAGCGGCCTCCCCAACCCCCGACGCCATTGCCAAGATGGAATGGGCACTGGGGAAGGGACGCAGCTACAGTCGCGTGCCGCTGGGCACGCCACCGTGTGCGGCGTGGCCGCCGCCTCGGGCGACCTAGCCCGGCTGCAGTGGCTGCGGCAGCGCAGCTTTCCATGGGGCAATGCCGCAACGCTGGCAGCTGTCATGCAGCACGCGGACCTAAGCTTTATCCAGCAGCTGGAGCAGGAGGGCGGCTACCTGCCCGCTGCAAGCGACCGCTCGTGGACAAGCAAGGCCGTCGTGTGCGCCGCTGCCGGCTGCCCCAATGACGGTGTGGCTAAGCTGCAGTGGCTGGCGGGCCACGTGGCGGCGCCAGGCGGGCCAGATGGGTCAGAGAGTGCAGGAGCAGGACGCCAGCAGCCCCAGCCACCCTACAGTGCCGCGTTCCTGCGGGATGCCTTGCACGTGGTCGTGGGGCGCGGCAGCGTGCCCACAGCCACGTGGCTCCGGCAGCAGCCCGGGGGCGCCCTGGAGTCCTGGATGTACACGGTGGCTGCCGGGCGGGGCGACTTGCCCATGACCCGGTGGCTGCTGGAGGCTGGCTGCCCCCGCGGAGGGCTCAGCGTCAGCAGTGTTGTCAAGGATTGGCCCAGCTACACATTGGCTGACAGCGCTCGGCTGGTGGAGGCGGTGCAGCTGCTGGCGGCGGCGGGATGGCCCGCCGTGAACGGCGGGGGCGAATGCCCCCTTGCTGCGGCCGTGTCGGCGCATCACCCGTGGTCTGTGTGGAGGGCGCTGCGGGGTCTGATGCCGGAAGGGGACCAGCAGCCTGGGCACGTGCCCGAGTACCCGGCCAAGCATGCGGCCTCCACAGGCTGCCTGGAGACGCTGGAGGCCCTGGTGGAGCTGGGTGTCCTGGAGGAGTACCCTGATGACCCGTACTTGTGCCTCTACCCCACAGAGGGGCCTGATGAGTCCCTAAGCGCGTGCTGGTACATGCATGCGGCTGTGAATGGCGACCTGGGCACGCTGTCTTGCCTGAGGAAGCTGGGGTTGCCGCTGATTGAGGGGCTGCTGGGCGATGCGGCCAGGGAGGGGGCTCCCCTGTGCGCCCTGACCTAGCTGGTGGACCAGGGGGTGCCCTGGGGGAACGAGGAGGTGGACCGCGTTTTGGCCTACTGGAGGAATGACGCTGACATACCGGGCCCTGATGAGGAGTGGAGGTGGGAGCTCGTTTCGTGGCTGGAGGAGCTGCAATGGAAGAGACGGGCGTAAAGGGGCGTGTGGCGGTGGCTGGCGCTTACGTCAAGGCGTTGGCCTTGACGCACAATGTGAAGAAGGCTGTCCCTGGTTCAGTATCAGATGTCCTGTCGTGGTTCTGTACAATTGTGCGTACACTGCAATTGTTGCCTTGTGGACAGGGGGTTCCCGTGCCTGTGGCGCCTACGTAGGGAATGGGAGTGGGTGTTACCTCTGCCTCCGGGAGCTCGTAGAAACGGCTTCAATTATGCCTGTGATGCGGTATGGTGGCAAGTGCACGAGGTTGCAAGTATTGTTTTCTGTGGAAAGGTTTACAGGGAAAGAGACGGGAGAGGACAGGCCAGCGGGACCTCAAGGCCCGACCAGCACAGGCAAGCACCAACACCACCACCGTCCAAACCCAGCGCACCCCGGACTACAAAAAGGGAACACCTAGAGAAGGAGATGTATGGTACTGGGCCACCGGTATGCGTGCAATTTGTATGCAAATCGCAGGTTTGCACGCATTCTGGTACTTTACGCAGGGCTTAAGAAGCTTTAGAGTAGCACCAGGTGGGATGGGAGGGAAGGAGGACGTACAGCACCAAGCTCCTACGACGCAGACAGGGAATGCAGGTACAGGACGTGTAGGATTAGTACTTGTACAATTTCACCCAGTCCGACCCAGTAGAGAGTTACCCACACGCTGGCCTGTTACGGCAGGCGGCATCTGTCAACGGAGTGATGGTGAGTATTTGACACAGTGTAGCGTACAGGGGATGTTGTCAGCCATGTCGAGCACTGTGCAGGGGCATGTGGTTACAGGGTGTCATGACTTTGCGTTGCAACCCAGGTGACTGAAAGTCTGTAACGCATGCGGTCAAGTGCGGCCATAGCGAGCAGTTTCGAGTGTTGGCTCCAGCGTCAGTTGGCAGCGCAAGAAGGTTGCTTACATGACCATTAGCGGTTTCCAGTCGCTCAACCCCAAGGCTGTGATGGCCTGAAATATATGATGTACTCCAATACGAGTTTCACATGCTGAAAAGCATCCCAACCGATTACTGGATCAGACCCCCGACTTCTGGACTACTGCGATGTGCATCCCGCCATGCTGTGCCGCTCTCCGAGACCACACGAAATTTCAAGATGTTGGGAATGCCACAGCATGTCTCAAAAGTGAGCCCCCTAATAAGCACCATTCAAGTAGTTACTTATATGCTGCACGCCTAAGCAACCATGGTCTTCTGTTTCGAGGCCACGGGCGCGCGGCCTGTTCCTGAAGGCGCACCCACTTCATGGATCGTGTCAGCTGCACTTTACTTGCCCGGTGTTAACAACTCTAGGGCGGTCAAGGTTGAGCCAACTTCCACCGGCGGGCCGGCTGTCACTTTGCTCGCGGCCAACGAGGTCGCCTGGCGCCGAAAGCTCGACGACGAGGGCGCAGCAACACACACCAAGCTCATCAGGGGCCGGCCTGTGAAGTTTGATGCCTGCGATGAGCTGGTTCTGTGCCCGCCTGGGACGGTCGAGCCTCCCGAAACCGCGGATGTTGCCTACTTCCTCCTAGAGAACGAAGACGCAGTGACTCCTCCCCAGCTGGTGAGGACATTATCCTGTTAAATACTGAACAAGCCATGCTCATAGTGATCTGCCTGGTTGGGAAACATCTTTGTGTCCTGGCCGTGCGTTTCACCGTGGCTTCTCACCTCCCAATCCTCGACCGCAGGCAGGACCACCTCAGCCGGTGGCGTCCTTCATGCCTCTCCCTACTCCACCGGTCCCTGTTCACACCCAGCAACTACCCGCTGCGTCGGCTCCCCACCCAGCACCCCTGCTGCTCTGCGCTCCTGGCGTCAGCAGCTCGACGGCGCACACGCCCAACGGCGCTGAGCCACCTGCACCGTCCATGGACACCTCACACGACAATCCCCCAAACACCGGGACGAGCAGCGTCCCCATGGACGTAGACCCGGCCCAGGGCGATCGCGGCCACGGCGCGTACGAGCAGCAGGTGCTGACAGACAACGCAACTCCGGTAGGGCAGCAGGCACAGCAGCCGGGTGCGGAACAAAAGGTGGACCATGTCGAGATACACGCAATCAAGCACCTCGACGAGAGCCCAGCCAACAAGCAAGGCCACGACCAAAAGGACCAAAAGCACCAGCAGCATGAGCAGCACCACGACCAGGGCCAGCAGGAGCAGCAGCTGCACCGAGAGCCGCACACGCCAGCGCCTGGAGCCAACCCGGCCATCAAAGAGGAGCAGGTGCAGCAGGAGGAGGGGCAGCCGCCGCAGCCGCAGCCGCAGCCGCAACCCCAGCAGGCGCCCATGTCGACAGTCGGCCCAACCCAAGGAAGGATCCTCCAAGAGTGCAAGGAGGTCATCGGGGGCGTGCGGGACCTGCTGTTCCCGCCCCGGGAAGGTGCGTACGGCCGGCCGTAAGCATGGCCCTGCTTCACATCGCACCAAGACACGCTGACTCTGTAAGCCAGCAACCCGTAAAGCCCGATGCTCCCTCCGCGTTGGGCACCGTCAATGGCAAGGGAAGGCGTGCACACTAAGCTGACGCGCATAGTCTATGCGCCTTCCATTTCCAGGTGGGCCTGTTGACGGCGCGGGAGCTGCACAGCGTCCCCCCTCCCGGCTGGCCGGCTCCGGTCTGTCTGCGGTGTGGGCTGGGGAGCTGGAGGAGCTGCTGCGCCGCTGCGACATGCCGCGCACCCTCATCGGCGTGCTGGGCAACACGGGGGCAGGTAGGGGAGGGTGGGCCCCTGGCGGTGTGCCGCTGCCAGCAAGGCCGTGCGCGAGTCCCTGTGCGCAGCCCTTGCAAGCGCCATGCGCCATGCGCTTGCTTGCGAGCTTCCTGTCTGCGGAGAGCCCTGTGGAGTCGGAAGGGGCGCGGTGGGCGACACCACCAGCTGGTCCAGACCCTGCAGCCTACAGACGTAAAACGATTAACGAAAGCGTTAGGTGTCTGGACTGACTGCACGGTGGTAAGGCGCACCTGTCGTACACCGCTCGCAGGCAAGTCCTCGCTTCTCAACGTGCTGCTGCAAGAGGAGGACATCCTGCCCACCAACGGCATGCGCGCATCCACCTCGTGCCCCATCGAGGTCTCCTATCGCCCAGAGAAGACGTACCACGCAACCATCGAGTTCATGAGCAAGGTGGGGCACCACGGACGAGCGCCAGGAGAGTTACGTACGCTCACCTGCCCCATGAGACAGCGAGCATTGGTGCCCTTCTGCCACAGTCAAATGTACCGAACGCATGCGGCATATATTCCCGGAACAGCATGTTTACACGGGCTCAGCAGCTCTCGGGTAATGGGATGCCAGCATGGGGCATGAGTGGCGGTGATTGTGATGTAGGATAGGGCCGGGGCGCGGCCCATCTCCCAGGTGTGGAGAGTGGCCTGTGATGTCCCGTGCTGCAGGCTGAGTGGCACGATTACGTGCGCAAGCTGCTGGAGGACATGGAGGACAACGACGGCTGCATCAAGCCCAGCACGGCGCAGCAGCTCGGGGAGAGCGAGGCTGCGGCCTCACAGGTGGGCTGGTCTTTTCCGAGACACAAACACATAACGCGGGATGATTCCACAGCTTGACTGATCTGCAAAGTACGGTACCGCACGTGTGCTTCCAACCCAGATGCCGTTTCCCTGCCAGTACTGCGGCGTTGTATCGCTTTTCGCTCGTGTGGTTCGTGCGGCATGGAGTAAAAGGAAGGTTGCTGCTGTTGTCGTACAGGGCCTGCTGGAGGCGGTGTACGGCAGGGAACAAGTGCGGGGCATGCCGCACGAACCCAACCGGGCCTTCGCCCACCTCCAGTCCATCCGCAACGAGGTCACCAGCTGCATGGACCGGGGTTCCATTGAGGTCAGGGAGCGCGACAAAAAGCGCTTCAGGTGCGTCGCAGTGCCACCGCCCTGCAGCCTTATCGGTTGTACACATCCCTGGATGGCCGGGCACTATGAAAGCTTTACAAGCCTAATCAGTGAGGTGTCTGTCGGATGCTACGTGAAGGGGTTAGCCCAAGATGTGCCTCGCAACACGGGATAACTACGGGGCAGCGTCTGATGAGGAGCATGCTCCTTGAGCGTGTTGCACAGCGTTTCACATTCCAGCAACCCCTCCACGCCCTGTACGAAATAGGACCGCGGTTGGCAAGTACGTGGACTCCAGCAACAAGGCCTCGGCGGTGCAGGCGTGGCCCGTGGTCAAGGTGTGCAAGATCTCGTACAAGTGGCCGGTGAGTTGCCTGCACCGAGCCATTGCTTGGCCGTTGCCGGGTCCATACCTTAAGCGCCTCCTGGAAAACCTCTAATGGTGGTATTGGTTACGAGCACGCTCTCCTGTTGCGTTTCAAGATCAAGGGCCGGATCTCTGTCCCCCCGTCTGACACGTGTCGCTTGCCTCACCCAACCTATTTGTGCTGCAGCCCGACGGCCGCAGTGTTCGGTAACAACTTGCGAACAGTGCCAGCTTGCGATGTGAAGCTGCGTTATCACCCCGCTTTGTAGATCCTGTCCGGCGGCGCGGTGCTGGTGGACCTGCCCGGCGTGCGCGACGCCAACGAGGCGCGCGGCGCCGTGGCGGAGGCCTACATGCGGCGCCTGCACAGCGTGTGGGTGGTGGCGGACATCACGCGCGCGGTGGACGACAAGACGGCCAAGGTGCGCACAGATTACAATCCGCTGCAGCATAATGTGCTCCATGATCTAGGTGATGGATCCTTGGGCCTGGAATGCCCTGGCCGGGCTCTGCTCCATACGCGGTTGCTGTTGTACCGTGGGGCATGGCACAGATTTGTTCAGTGCTCCGACGCTGCGGTTTAACTCACGGGTCCTGCCTATCCGTTTAGGCCCCTTGCTGCGTTGCACCGCCCTCTCCCTACATCCCCTGCACAAGCCTCCCAAGGCCCGTTGACAGTATTGCGCTCTTACACGCCCTGCTAGCCTGCTGCACATCACGTAATTTGCTGGGCTCCCCCCTTCCACACACCTCCCCCCAGGACCTGCTTGGCTCCAGCTTCAAGCAGCGCATGATGATGGACGGCCACATGGACGCCATCACCTTCGTGTGCACCAAGAGCGACAACGTACACGTGAGCAGCTGGGGGAAACATGGGGCTCAGAGCGGACTTGGTGGACGTACAAGCTTACGTACAAGCTTACGTACCAGCTTGGTGGACGTACAAGCTTACGGACGTCGTATGCAGTGAGGCCGCATGGCATGGCAAGTGTGCAATCCACGAGCTGGCCCAACCATTCAGCTTCTTGCAGAGCGCCTGAGGCAAAATGCCACCTGTCCTCTCCTACAGACCTACACCCATGCCCATGTCGGTGCCTGTCCTGTGCCCCGCAGCCCAGCGGCGTGCTTACAGACCTTGGCGTCGAGGAGGTGGCACGGCGCACGGGCTACACCGAGGAGAAGGTGCGCTCCTTGGAGCGCCAGATTCTGGACCTGAAGGAGGAGGAGGAGGCATCTGCGGATGACAAGAAGCGTGCAAACAAAAAGGTGCGGGCCGGCTGAGACTGGGGGCGCAGCGACAGAGGCTGCCGGTTCATGGATGCTGGTGATTGTCTGCGGTGAGCAAGGCTGATGGAGAAAGGACAGGAAGTGGGCGAGCAATAGGCCAGGATTGGCTCCTAGGTAACGGTTGGGATGATCGAAGATTCACAAACAGCTGCGCCTTGCTCATTGCCGGCTTCTTGACAGGTTGCGTCGACCGGTGCAAAGTGCATCCGGCTGTACGACGAGGCCCGCTTCGTGCAGCGGCGCCTTCGGGAGTGCGAGGGGCGGGCGGGGGGCGGCCTGGGCGGGCCCGTGGCAGATGCGGCGGCGCAGCTGAACCTGCCAAAGAAGCTGAGGAAGGCGTGGCTGAAGGCGGCGGGGGACAGGCCGGAGGAGGAGGATGCTGACGAGCAGGAGGATGGCGGTAGCAGCGACGACGGCTCCGACGGAGAGGAGGTGGAGGAGCTTTCTGACGGGGAGGAGGTGAGGCTGTGCATGCAGGATCCCGGCAGCTCACTCTTGATACCATATTGGTAGACTGCGCGCGAAGGTCTTGTGGCGCATATGCCGCAATGCTGCACGGCAAGTGCGTGGAAGTCAAAGCCTGGCTAGGTAGTAACCGCGTGTCTGTGCTGCCGTCCGCCCTCTTGCGTTGCGTTTCTTGCTGCTCCCAGATTGACGACAGCGACGAGGAGGACGACGACCCAGACGCCAGCGCGGATGAGGAGCAGGAGGAGGCTGGGAGTGATGAAAGTGACTACGTGGAGGATACAGAGGACGAGGAGGAGGAGGGCGGCAAGCAGCGCCGCCGCAAGAGCAACAAGCGCAAGCGCAAGGGCCCCGGCGGCGGCCAGCCCGCCAAGGGGACGCAGGCCAAGTGAGTTGTAGTGCCGTGTGGGGATCAGGAACGCAGCCCAGCAGGCCAGGCACAGGCAAGAACCCGGGCAGCATCGGGCGCAGGGCATGCTTATAGCCTGCGGCGCGGCGCCTCAGTTTTTGCAGACGCTTCAAGGCCGCACAGATGGACCTGTTGTGGCTACCCCTTCACCCATGGCCATGGGGCTCTCCTGAAAGCCGAGTGCAGCTCAGGCGCGAAGGGTGAGGGAATGGCAGCACGGGCCTCTGAAGCGGCCAACGTGTGCTGTGCTGCGCTCCTGCTCCGCCTTACATGCAGGATCGCCAAGATGGACCCCGACCAGCTGCGTGCCGCCTTCCTCAGCGCCGTCGCCAAGTTCCGCCAAAGCAGGTCTGTAATAAACCTGCGTTACCAGCACCGGGACCCGCCTTTGGACATGTCTGTTGCACATGTTTTGATGCCAGCTGTGCGCGTCGTGTGCCATGTGGGCGCGTGCCACACTGCCAAGCGGCAGCGTCCGACTCAACACGATGCCGCCTCTTGCGCGAACCACTCCCTTGAGCCCCTCGCGCAAATTCCTTGCTCATTTCTTCCGTTTCACACGTGCAGCCAGGAGTACCTGTCCGCCGCGGCCGTGCACAAGATGGTGGCCAAGCGGCTGGCCAAGTGCAGGGCTGCGCTGCGGGGCCCCCAGCTGGAGCTCAACTCGCTGTGCGCCCGGGCGCGTAACGACTTCAGCAAGGAGCGCCTCACGCAGCAGTTCGCGGAGGGCATACAGGAGGTGCGTTTAAGGACGTGCAAGAAGCCGTATGCGGTTCTGTAAGTTGTAGGACGTACGCGTGTGGCATGAAGGCTGTGGGGTGGCAGGGCGCACAGGAGGGCAGAAGGGAGGTGCGTGTGCGGCCATGCCTGCTGTGCCGGGGGTTCTGCCCGACGTCTAACCGAATGTTATTCGACATGAGCAGCGCCCTAACCTCACGTCTGGAAATGCACTATGTACCCAAAAGGGGGCCCTTCACTTCGATCAAGTCCGCCCTCGTCCCACACCCGCCCAACTCCCAGATGGAGGACGCCGCTGCGCAGCCCCACCGCTCCGGCCCCCGTCGCCCGGCCCCCGAGCTGCCCGTATTCTGCGTGTCCACACGCGAGGCGCACAAGCTGGAGGGTCGCTGCAAGAAAGATGGTTCGCCGTCGACGTTCAAGAAGTGAGGCACGAATGCTTTACAACAAGCATTCTTTTCTGGGCGCTGGGCCGAGACGCGTACCCTCTGGCTGACCGCACGTACCACCGGCACACCTCCTACCTGAGCACCGCCTCTAGTGCATGATACGCCAGCGCCCGCCTAACGCCGACCACACAGCCGCCGGCAGACAGGAGGCAACAGCCCTTGCAGAACGCACCAGCTTGTCCAGCCATCCGTTTTATCCGTCAACCTTCCATGTGTACTGAGCTTTCTTCCCTGCGCCGCGTGCCTGTTGCCGCCCAGCGTTGCGCACACGGAGGTCCCCGCGCTGCGCAAGCACGTGTCGGAGACGGCGGACCGCGGCCGCGTGCGGGCACAGGCCAAGCTGGCGCACGCGCTGTTCCAGTTCGTGGAGAGCGTGGCGGCGTCGCTGCTCAACCAGGTGCGCCCGATTTACGTGCACAAGCAGTGTACAGGCAGCAACTGACTGACTGCAAAACGCAGAACTCAGCTCCACTACCACCCTGGCGACTTGCTTGCGTTGGTGCACTCAAGAGTCCCCACTGCCCCTCCTTGGCTCACATCACTGTTCGCCACCAAGCTCATAACTGCACAATGTACCCCTTGACTCGCGCGCGGCCTTATACACGTACCATTTCTGGGGTCTGGGCTGGGGGAGCAGAGG
>QAXN01000788.1:3064-24068 GCA_004335795.1 Chlamydomonas sp. 3222
TTAATTGCTATCTGCATGCCACCATTGCTTAATTGCTATCTGCATGCCACCATGCACAGGCATGGGCGTGGCAGAAGCTGCTTCTGGAGCGCGCCGTGTGTGCGGCTGAGGGAGGGACCCGCGGGTCGGCCCACGCGCTGCTGCTGCTGCAGCACCCGCCCACCTACACGCTGGGCTCGGGGTCCACCACCGACAACCTGCGCTTCAACCCAGGTGGGCAGGGGCGGGGGTATGCCGTACGGTATGCAGCCGCAAATGCACAACGGGCTTGCTGGGCTATGCAATACATGCCGCTTCCACCGGAGCTGGCAAGGTTACGTACGAACAGGTATTGGGGTCGGTGCCTGGCAGTATGCGATGGTCTATCATGCGAAGGCGGGAGCTGTGCCTGCCCAAACCCGGTACCGCCGCTCAGAAGACGGCTGCTTTCGGACACATCCAAAGTACGCGGCTCCGTTTCTGCTGATGTCTTCACACGGCAGGGGTCCGCCGCGGACCACAGCAGACCCGCCTTCCCTGCACCCAACTGAGACCACGCTATGCTGTAGCTTCATTCAGACAGTAGGTCAGTAGGTCCTTGGCTCAGGCCGGAGTGCTGAACTAGCCGCTGGCCCCAACTGTGCGCAGAGTCCTCCCCCATACCGCTCTACCGCACGGAGCGAGGTGGGGAGGTCACCTACCACGGGCCTGGCCAGGTGGGGGACACTGGGGTTGTGGGCCGGCGGCCAGGACGCCTTTGCATGTGGTGCTGCACGCGAGGCACCTGAGGCTGTTGTAGGACACTAGGCACATGGACGCGGCGTTGCTGTACAGCACCGGGCTGGCGTGTGTGACAGGGCTTCAGCGTTGTTTTCTGGTTCAGATGCTGGTTGCTGCATGACAAGTGCTAACCACTGACTAGCCCTTGTTTCGGCAAGCGCGTGCACGCATGGGCGTGTCCGGCCCCTGACGGCTTGCTCCCTGCAACGCACAGTCCCACTACCAACGGACTGTCACTGATGCCGTACACGCACCCCTGCCGTACACTACACCTTGCCGTACGGGCAGCTGGTGCTGTACCCCATCCTGGACCTGCAGGCCCTCAACCCCGACCTGCACTGGTACTTGAGGCAGCTGGAGCAGGTGGGGCACACGCACATTAGGACAGACCGGCACCACAGATACAGCTGGAATGAATGCAGAGGAGTTAAGTGCATCTGTCAGCAGCTGGGACTAGAGCTTCCGCCTTGGTCGCTAACCTCCCCAGTAGTCGCACATGCCCTCGCGGTCCAGTCCTCTGAACCCTGCTCTAGCACATGCTGTTGCTCACCGCATCCTGCAATACATCAGCAGCAGGCGCAGATCCAGGCACAGCACCGCACAGCGAGCACTAGCATCGTGCACTGCTCTGGTACATCAAGCCACCTGAGCCGCAGGGCACGCGCACGGTGGTGCATGTGCGAGCAAATGCCCCTTTTACCACAGCCTAGCTATCAGACCCAGCCGATTATCATGACATCGGACCTTCACCCACATGGCGCACGGACCCCACCAACATATTGCTGGCAGGTGGTCATCGAGGCCCTGGACGCCGTGTCGGGGTTGCATGGGGAGCGAGTGGAGGGCCTCACCGGCGTGTGGGTGGGCGGAGCCAAGGTCTCAGCCATCGGCGTGCGGGCAAAGAGGTACGGAAGTGCCGTGCCTTCCCGTACTAGTTCTGTACAGCAGAGAGACCCTGCCGCACCAGCATTTGCGCGGGATGATCAGCAGCATCCACAGATATGCTGCTCCCTGTATACTCAGTGCGGTGGGTTTTCAGGCAGGCACATTTTCAGGATGACATACTTTGGTCCCGCCCTTTGCTGAGCTGTACCGCACCGTGCTGTACGGCGTTGGGTAAATGTACGGCAGGTGGATCTCGTACCATGGCGTCGCGGTCAACGTGGTGGCTGACCTGTCGCCCTTCAAGGGCATCGTGCCGTGCGGCATCGCGGACCGGCCAGTCACCAGCGTCCAGCAGCTGGTGCAGGAGCGGCAGAGGGCAGAGGACCCCTTCGCGCCGGCGACGACAGCACCAGGACAGCAGCGAGAGGTGCCGGGATCGGCCGACATGGTCCCGCTTGCCGAGGTGCGTTAGGAATGCGCCCAGGGCGCAAACACTACACCAATACATTAACATATGAAAAGTTCCGCTCTACAACGTCACGGCTTCGGTATTAGACTGATACATATTAACATATGAAAAGTTTGCGGTCTCGTTGCACACAGGGTTTTTGGCAACAGGCCGGCCAAGGGGTAACGTGCTGCCAGCTTGCAAGGCTTGCCATCACGTGATGTTGGTTACCCACAGCACGCACATAACTCATGTGCCCTGCGCCACGTGCACCAGCGAGGGTACATATACCTGCCCCCACCTGTGACTCCTCTCATGGCCTCCCCTTTGGCCTGCCGTACACAGGCTACCCAGGAGGACCTTCGGCGCATGCTGGCAGCCGCCGGAGCATCCCCATTGATGCTACAGGAGACATCCCCTGCAACTGCCCCGGCGCATGGCACGGATGATGGGTTCGACATGGATGACCCCTTTGCCCCGCCCCCGTCCGCCACCACCCCACAGCACCCCACGGCCTGGTCCACGTCACCAGGGGAATCCACCCTGCACGCTGACGCAGACGGGGCCGGACCGGCGGCGGCGTTGGAAGCAGGGCATGCTGCGCGCAGTGGTAACGGTGGTGCTGGTGGGGTAGGTGGTGTGAAGTGTGTGTGGGACGAGGAGGAGCAGCTGCTCCTGCGGGAGTACTCGTGTGCCCTGTTGGAGGCCTTCGGGGAGGTGTTTGGGGTGGAGTTGAGGGCGGGGGACGTTGGGGACCTGCCGGGGCGAGGGGGCAGCAGGTGAGGGGCGGTGGTCGGTTGGTTGTACGGCAGGTGACGGTTGTAGCTTGTAGGTTGTCGGGGCGGCTGTGCTGGTGTCAGCGGCCGCGTGCGCTGTTTGCACTTGAAGCATTTTGGCGGCATTTTAATGAACGCATGTGTCGTTCACTTGGGACACAGAGACTTGCAGAGCAGCTGTAGAGAGTCAGAGGCTACGAGTCCGGATAGCACCCGCGCATTTGCCTCGCGTGCTACGCCTGCATTGACGATCTAGCGTGGGAGTCGCAGGTGGGCACAGTGTACAGCAGAAGGCACCTTGTCAACGCGGGCGGCCCCGGCTGGCTATGGAGGAGGTGTTGTGGAGGTGACCGTGTGGTGGTGCAGTTGGGGTGGGTGGGGCTGGCAGGGGTTTTGAAGCCTGGGTATGAAATCGCACTTCCCCAGCCCCCCATCCCCCACTTCCTGTATGTGTGGTGTCACAGTACACGCTCTCCCACTGTGACATGTGGTCCAGGCTGGCAGCTGGCAGGGCTAGGCAAGGTCATTCGGGACTCGTTGGGGAATCCTTTGGGGACTGGATTGCGGGTGGGCTAAACTGGGTCAAGGGCAGGGGAGCTCCCCACCTCCCCTGGTCAAAGGTGCTCGCCACAATTGGTTACCGCTGGCAGCGGTTCCTCAACACCAGAGAGAACAGAAGTTTTTTGACGCCACCGCAGTGTTTGGGCTCTTAACGCGCTCTCGCCCCGCCCCTTCATAACTGTGTCAGCCCTTTGTGCAACGGCGTCGACTTGTTGCGCGTGCCGGCTCGAACATCACTGTGTATGAAGGATGGCATCTGGATAGCCAACTGTACCGTAAACGGTACTTTCATGGTGCGAGCACGGGCCACGCACGCTCTACCCTGCACCTGCCTGAACTCTATAACCGCGCTCGCATTAAGACGTGCGGCTGTCCTTGTGCGCTCGAGCTTTGCTGGCTATCCGTCGTCACATAACTCGTGGATGTTCCCAGCAGTCGGACTCGCGCAGCCCCCGTACGTGACATCTGCCCTGTTGTTGGGTGCCCGCCGCTCGCGCTTATTATTTGCTATCGCTTCTGGCTCCCATACTACAACACATACTTTAGTAGAACGGAACACCTAGGATGCATGGCGTGTTGTTTTGTGGAGCAGACACGATGCCTTCTGACGGTCGACTCCATGCTCAGGATAACAAAGTGGTCGTCCAATTTTAGGCCAACACATTAGGACGCTAGGCTGCCGCGGGCTCTACATAAGTAGGCAGCTTGAGGAGAAGCTTTCCGTTGCATCGTCTCCTCAGGGCTCTGGCACTTCGCTGAAGGTGGCAAAGCCATTGGTGCTATACATTGAAACGCCTTGTCAGGGCAGGGTCAGACCCTGGAGCTGGGAGGCGCTCTCCAGCAGTGACGGGATGGCGCAGCGGCCCGCAAGCCCGTCAACCATTAACAATGTCTCTTCTCCAGCCTGGCGCTCTTTTGACATCACGATTTGCCTATCCGGGATTGTGCACGGTAAGTCCCTGGACAGTCTGCATGGTAGCAACAAGGTTGCAGGAAGCCACAAGTAAGGAAAGGACAGCACAGCGGTCTGGAAAAAAGTAATGGTGCTCATGTTCGCTTACAACTCCAATTGGCTGCGTGTCGGAAACCTTGCACATGGTTTTCACTACCCCTGTTTCGCCCGCTCCTGCACATCTTGCACCGCGCACACGACGGACAATGTGCAAGGATGCATGAATATGCATGAAAGCTGTCTCGCCCTGTCACCCTCCTTGGCCCTTTTACGCGTACTCCCACTCCATGACACACACCCAAGATGCCCAACCCAAGACCCCTAAAATACGCACGTCCTTCCCTTACCCTCCCCCAGGCGTGGTCTTCGCGCACCGCACGC
The DNA here is from genome assembly GCA_004335795.1 of Chlamydomonas sp. 3222. Taxonomy (NCBI): domain Eukaryota; kingdom Viridiplantae; phylum Chlorophyta; class Chlorophyceae; order Chlamydomonadales; family Chlamydomonadaceae; genus Chlamydomonas; species Chlamydomonas sp. 3222. The sequence goes on from QAXN01000788.1 coordinate 7,827, forward strand.
TATGCCACGACGCCATGGCCAGCTCCAACCTGCAAGCCGCTGCCGCGCTCGTGTGCTCCGAAGCTCCCACGGCACGTGTGGCTTTCCTCCTCCGAAACTGGCCCCGCCTCACCTACGCGCTGATGCGTTTCCGCGGCGATCACGCCTGGAGCGCAGCCAGCATGACCCTCTGGTTCCTGCGTCTCGCGCTCGCCCTCACTCTCCCAAGCCGCATGTACAGTAGGGCCGCTGCTCCGGTCCTGACCTACGCCGTCAGGGCGTCCCCGCTGCTGCAGCTGCTGTGGTCGAGTGCCGTTCGCCGCCCGGCTGACAGCTTCCTGCAGTTTATCTACAAGGTCCACCCCTTTGGCGATGCATTCATGGCTGTCACGATGCCTGTGACGTATCCCTGGGCGGAGTTTGCGTTCAACGTGATGTCGTTGGCGGTCGTTGGGCTCACTACCAGCTGGAACAAGAACCTGCAGGGAGGTGGCTTTGAGGTGAGGACTTGGCGTGGTGATGATGCAGGCATAGCTGCACACCCTTCTTGGCTCATTGTTACGGTGTCGCTGTGGGAACTCAGGGTGGCAGCGCAGTGTAGCAGGGTACTTGGCCAGGCTGCCCTACCCCTGCTCTGCTGCAGCCCCGAAGGGCGACCACACAGAATGCTGTTGGACCCGCTGGCCTGTCTACTGGCTGTCCACCGTGCGCCACTTGGCGCTCTTGCGTACCAGTATACCTGTTCTCTCTCTCAACTGCAAGCAACCTGCATATGCTTCCGTCATCAAAACCTGCCGTCGCGCGGCCTCCCTAGCGTGCATTTTTGCACAACGCAACATACACCTGCCATTTTGTTAACCCCGCCGGCTGGCCTTTGGTTGCAACCATGCCTCGCCCGGTCCCGAACAGTCCACCCTCGGCTACCAAATGGGCCTGCGCGTCTGCATCGTGCTGCTCATCCACAACGCCTACCTGCGCCGCATGGCATGGGAGGTCTTGTACCCTTCCAAGCGCACCGCCGCCGCCGCTGCCAGCTGCCCTGGCACCCCCGGCGGTAACGGCTCCAGCTGCAGCGACGACATCTGTAGCCAAGGCGCCGCAAGCGCCTTTGTGGCGCCGCACTTGCGACCACCATCTCCACTGAAGCAGCAGCAGCAGCAGCAGCAGCAGCTGCGGATCAATGCGGATGCGCACGCGGCTTGCTGCTGCCACAGTGGCGAGGAGGACGGCAGGGCCGAGGCGAACAAGACCCACAGCGGTCGGCAGCAACACCACCGCATGCCCCACAGCAACCATGCGTGCCCTGTCTCTGACTCTCCTGCGGCGGCAGCCGAACGCAGCGCGAAGGGCGCAAACGATTACAACGCAGCCTCCGCTGCCGCCTCTCCCGACGGTGCGCATGGCGGTACCTGTGGCGCCGCTGTGGCAGGTGGCGATGCTGCCGCACAGCTCGCGGGGTCGGCGGCGCGCCCATATCCGGCGCTGGCGGCGTTGCAGGTCGGCCGCAGCACGGCGCTGTCGGAAGCTGCGGCGGCGGCGGCCGCCGGGCTGAGCCCCGCGGCGGCGGCCTCCCTGTCGGCCGTGCTCGCCGCCGCGCCGTCGGCCGGGCTGCTGCCGTACAAGTCGCCCATCCGCCGTCGCACCACACGTGTCAAGGTCGGTGGCGCCGGTTGCAGTACAGTCAATGCATGGCGCACGCGGGTGGCTTGGGGGAGGCCATGTGCGCGTTCGCACCACGGCGCGTACATTCCGCGTGGTCGTAGGCATTGGATACTGGCCCTTCTGCTGCTTGTCTACGACCCACATACCGTACGTGCGCGTCGGGAGTTTTGATGCTGCATCGGCCTGCCTGCTTGCTACTAGCTGCACTTCGCCAAAACGTGGCCCGTCTGCCCTTGCGCCCGTCGTCCGGCAGATCCCTTGGGCCGAGCCCGAGCAGCTGACCCCCGGCTACGTGGAGCGGCTGCAGGGGCTGGCAGCTGAGCGGGGCGTGCACCTGGCGGGTGAGAGTGTACTGGGGCGGTTGTGTATTAAGGTTCATGCGTGCAGCATGTGTATACGTGCGGCACTTCGTGGAGCGGCTGCCTGGTCTGGGTGCATCTGTCATGATTTTGCAACTTGTGATGGACCTACTACCGTAACTGTGGCACGTGCGCTTACGTGAAGACCGTGCGCAGGTAAAAGGAGGGCCACTGCATTGCCCCCTAAGCTTTGGCAGCTGTTGAAAGTACAACTACCGGGTGTGCGAGACCACCAGGCGTAAAACACGCCCACAGGCTATCTCAGCGCAACGCCCTGCCGCTGGCCCCGTACACAAACGCAATCGCAGGTGTGTACGTCCGCTCCGGCTGCATTGAGCTGTTGCTGGACGAGGAGATGTGGGGCAGCAGCAGCGAAGATGACAGCGGCTTTCTGTTGCGCGTGCCGGAGGTTGCATCGGCAGGGCGCACAGCTGCTGCGGAGGCGGCGGGCGGCAGCAATGACCCTGGAAGCGGCGGTGATGGTGACGGAGGCAGTGCTTTTGGGCTGCCTCCAGGCATTATTCTTGAGACACTGGAGCTGGACGAGGAGGTTGAGCAGGAAGGGGAGGAGGGGGAGGACGTGGAGGAGGGGTGGGTGCGGGGCGACAATGGGCGGGAGCAGGGTGAGGTGCGGGGGGAGCGTCTGGGCGGCGTGGATGGCGTGAGGGTGGGAGGGGAGGGGGAGGAGGGGGAGCAGCAGCGGGAGGGGGAGCGGGAGAGGGAACGGGAGCAGGAGGAGGAGGAGGTGAAGCATGAGTTGCTGGCGTTGGCGATGCATGAGGAGCGGGCTGTCCCACGCCTGGATTGGGAGCGGATGCTGCGGGCGCTGCAGCTGACAGGCGACGAGGCGCAGCCGTCGGAGGGGGAGGGGGAGGGGGAGGGGCAGGAGGAGGGGGAGGAGAAGGGAGAGCAGGCGGCCGAGGAGGAGGAGGAGGAGGAGCAGGACGGTCAGCAGCAGGACGAACAGGACCAGGGGCCGGAGCAGCACCACGTGGACGGCACGTGCTGCAGGTACGGTTGGGGGTCCGCACGAGGGTGTGTGAAGGTGCCAACATCGGGGCTCGGGGGCTCGTATCCTTATACATTTTCCGATGTGGACCTCGTTATTCAGCACTTGTTCAGCACTTGCACACGCCTTGCTCATGCGGCTCGTTCGGCAACCGCAAGGCTTGGATTTAGGCTGACCAAAATGCCTTGCTCACAGCAGTGGGCCTGCACCTGAAACATGGGACCTGGCTGCGCAAAGAACTCCATCACCGCATGCACATGTGTTGGCCGGGAAGCTGACCCCTACCTCGGTCCACTTCCTTGTACTCCGCAGGGACGTTGCCACCTCCGGCTCTGCTGCCCGGGGGCCTCCAACGCCCGCGGTTCCTCCATGCAGCACCATGTTGCCCCGTAGCCCCTGCATGCTGCAAATGCAGCCGCGTGTGCTGCTGCTACCCCCGTTCCCCGCCACGACTCACGCCGCTGCCTTCGCTGCCGCGGACGCCGCTGCCGGAGCCTCACTCCCCCACCCCCCTGCCCCCGCTCCCACCGCCGCCCCCCTCACCGCCTCTCCGGATGTCTCCCCAGCCGGCCCAGACTCCACCTCCACCCTCCCCCCCGCCGCGCCTGTCCGCCGCCTGCGTCCACCCGCCTTCCTGCCCGCATCCACCTCCGTCCCCACCCCTGACCCAACCCACGCCCCCATGCACGACCCGTCCCAGCTTGCCACTACCGCCTTCGGCGCCCCCGTGCTACCCGCCCTGCCCGCACACGTGGTGAACGCGTCGGGCGAGCCGTGCCTCCCGGCACGTGTCCCGCTGAGCGTGCTGGTGTCCTGTCCGGCCAGCGACTGCCTGGTTGAGCCGGAGGTGCTGGTCAGAGGCCAGGGGATGTACCTCCCCGCCACCGCCCGCCTGCTGTGTGCGCCTGCTGGCCTGGACAACGCGGCGGACAGCGCTGCAGGGCCGGACGTCAATGGCACGGCGTGCCATGAGGTGGTGCTGTGGGGCCTGCCGCCGCGCCCAGGCGTGGTGCTGGTGGGTCACATGTCCCCTGTCGTCTCTTGCACCTGTGCGGAGGTATGGGTACCTGGTCCTGGCGTTCGTACCTTGTATAAAAATGTGTTTGCTGCGTGCTACAGACGCAGCGACAAGAGTGAGGGTGGCTGATGATGCTGTCTTTGTGCTAATGAGTTGGCGTTTTGCTTGGCGCACGGCCCTCCGCAGGTTGAGTTCCGTTGGGCCAACCAGCTGGCCCGCGCCGTGCCGCTGCTGCTGACCGATGACCCGGCCATGGCGGCGGAGATGCAGACGGTGGGTTAACACACAGCACTAGGTGAACACACAGCACCAGCAGCAAGGGGCGACGCAGTCAGGGTCCCAGCGGGCACGTGGGTGTTCCGTACGGGATGCGCGTTGAAGTGGTGTGTGCGCGACACTTGGCGGCGCTGTATGCATGGCGCCACGAGGGGGCTGCTCACCCACACTGTGGAAGTTGGGCCCAAACTCGTTGACAAATTCCGATACCTGACATCATACCTTTCCGCACCTAACGTGTGCCTGTCACGCAGGTGAGCGCCTCGTGGTGCGGCGCCCCCGAGGAGCTGGACGCCCTGCTGCTGGACCTGGGCACGTGGGGGTACCACGTGGCGGTGGCACTGCACACCAGGGAGGCCCAGGCGCGCAACGCCGCTGCCCCCGCACCCGGGACACTGTCCAACACTGAGCAGCAGCAGCAGCAGCAAGCCCAGGTGGAGGTACGACAGACATCGGCTCCGCAGCAGGAGGCGCAGGAGGCGCAGGAGGAGGTCGTGGGCGGGAGCAGCTTGGAGGCGGGGGCGCAGCGGGACCGGAGCGTGACCCACGGGTCGGTCCGTGGGCCGGCGGACTCAGGCCACGTGTTCATCCCCGGCCGCCTGGCGCGCCTGGGCGTGCACCTGCTGCGCCACGCCGCCGCCTGCGGCTGGCCCGCAACCACCAACCACCTTGCAGTTGACCTCGCCCGTACGGTGTACAGAGTGGCACCGGCGGGCGCGGCGGCGCCCGCCGCCGTCGGCTGCGAGCAGCCGGAGTCAACCGAGGCGGCGGTGGTGCAGGGCGACGGCGGGGGGGCGAACAGGCAGGTACGCGCAGCGCGTTCGGAGGCGGAGAAGCGCAGGGGTGAGCACGGGGTGGAGCGCAGGTGGGATGCTGTGGAGGGCGTGGCGATGGTGAGCGCCAAGGCGGAGAGCGGCAGCGGCAGTAGCAGCGCGGCGGCTGTACGGCGTACGGCGGGCAGCAGGCCTCGTACGTCAGTACAGCGGGCGCTGTGGCAGGCGGTGGGCCTTGGGCACGCGGACGCGGCGGAGGAGGAGGCGTACCAGGCGTACGCGGCGCCGCTCATCTTCGCGCAGGGCATGGTCCTGTGAGTACCGGTACACAGCGCTCTAGATGCTCCCATTTCACGCAGTCCCTGCACCTCCTTCTTCGTGCATATTGGAAGCAATGCGGCTCCCTGCTGGCATGCCGTAGATGACACATGCGTTGCGGTGCGGCTCCTGCAGCTGGCCCGGCGCACCGGCATGCGTCGTCCTGCCTAACCCACACACATCCACACCTGCCCCCGTCCCCGCCCACACACCCGCCCAAACGCAGCCAAACCGTGGAGCTGGTCTCGCTGCTTACCCTGCTGTTCCGCGCCCGCCACGAGCTGCTCAGCCCCGGCAACCTCACCACCGTGTCCGGCTGCGCCGTTGGCACCTTCAACTCGCTCATGTGGCTGCTGCTGCCGTACGGCACGTGGGTCAAACTGGTCAACGCAAGCAAGATCCCGCGCTACGCATTCTACATGCTCGCCAAGGCGATGATTGCGCTGTTCGGCTTCCCCGCGCCGCCGGGGCTCGAGGCGTACCAGCTCGGCGCCGGCATGCTGGTCATGGAGGGCCTGCTCCTGCCCGGGTCCTGCCTGGTGAGTCATGCCGTACTGCCGTACACGTATGAAGGGGCCCGTACGAGACGGACGCCAACCGCATTTACTTGGCACCTCCCGCGCTCCGGTCCTGCATTCGTTCACCACGCGGGTGCAATCCCTGCCGGTACTCGTGCCCGTACACGTGTCATCCGGAACCTGTGGGCACAAGGTGGATCCCCTCATGTCAATCCCCCCCCCATGTTTATCCCTCCATGCCTATGCCCCCATGTCTACCCCACAGCTGGAAGTGCGCACGGCGGCCGTTATCACGCTCCTCAAGTGGCCGTTGGCGGTTGGCATGATGCTCGCCTCCGGGGCCACCGCCGACCCATGGGTCGCCCTAACCACCACCGGCTGGATCGTACCAATTGCCATGGCAACCACCGTGGCGTGCCACGTGTACCTGCGCGTGTGCTACCAGTACCACGCCCGCCGTGCGGCGGCGGCGAGCGCAGCGGGCGACCAGCTCGCAGCGGGGAAGTTGGCAAAGGCCGGCAAGGCGAATTGAGGGAAGGGACCTTCTTCCATGTACAATGGACGCAAGCCCTGATGCAGTGTGCCGCTCGTGGGGACTCTGTAGGCAAGGCATGAGAGCAGGTCACAGCAAGACTGTGCGGCAACGCCTGTGACGACAGGGCACTGGGCGAGAGGTAACAGGGATGGAAGGTGCAGGAGGGCGGGCGTCCATCCGGCTGTGAGGAGAGCATTGTGGCATTGTTTGTGTCGGCCGCACAAGGGGGGTGGTTGACAGTGCGGGCTGGGGGAAGGGGGATTGGTGGGAACGACTTGTCTCACGCTCGCAATGGATAATCGGGGCATCGGGTGCTTATTCTGCATGTGCAGATGGGGGTGCGGGTGGGCGGTGGGGGTCTCGGTCGGCAAAGGCCCTGGTCAGTTACTGAAAGCCCTGTGTAGGTTCCGAAGGTGGCACTGCGTTGTGTGTTGACCGCCTGGGCAAGCGTGATGCAGTCAGCAGAGAGATTCCATTCCTGCGCGTGTGGGGTGTTGCAGACACGTGTCACTTGTTCCTAATGACGGGCTGCTACTCGTGGATCGCCATGGCGCGGCAAACGCGCTGGCGGAGAGCAGGTGGGGGGTGGGCATGGGCGTGGGTGTGGGTTCAGGGGGGCGTCTGTTGGTGTGGGTTAGGGGGGAACCTGACAGCATGCGTGCATGCGGTCTTTTGCAACCAGCCAACGCATGTGGTTGGGGAAGCGGGTGCAGGTTGCCTTAGCGCGCATGTGGGCATGTGGGTTTGCATTGCATGTGGGAAGGCGAACTGCATGGGGTTCGGGACCAACGGCATGCACTTTTTGGGGGGGGCCTTCTGATGTGGTGGTGTGTCCGTGGAGAGTACGGCAATAGACCGGAACGGTGGGCAGCCGAAAGATAGGACGGGCGGATGCGTACCGTTCGGACGAAGTGCTGTTGGGTCGCGTTAGGGGGTGGGGGGGAAGGGGAAGTGAGGGATAGACCGTCACCGTTTCGGGCTGTCCTGCTGCACAAACACTTTTTTACATTGCACGTCATTCCTGTGGGGCATTGCATTCCTTTGCGGGCGTTACGTCCCGTTGGGCATCGGACCTTTCGTTGTCGAGCAGGGGGAGGGGGCTGGATTGGACGATATGCAGTGGCTGCGGCAGCTGGCAGGAAGGGCAGGGGAGGCGGTCCTGAGGCTGGCGAGCTGTCGTACACGCTGTGCCGTACCGCGCACATGTGTTGCTTCAGGGGACACGGCGGCTGTGTCCCCTGTCCTCGTCAGAGCCCCGTGTTATTCAGGCACGTTGATGCCTTCGGACACAGCAACAGTCACAGATGGGGACGGATTTGTGCCGTTGGTGCGGGTGCACCTCCAGAGAGCCAAGACCGGTCGGGCGTCCCTGCTTTCCCTCAGTCGGAGGGCGCTTGTTGCGTGGCTAAGCCTTGCTGAGCCATGGAGGTGCCGTTGCGTGTGCACCGTGCACCTGACGCACAGATCATTTCGTCGTACGCTGTGGGGGCGTAGGGCATGCCGTCCTTTCACCAATCGCCTTGAATAGTTGCTGATCCGTGGATGTTCTGTTTGTGCTCCCTCCCATCATCGACCGCGAGAGAGAATATGCTTACTTTAGCATGCCGGCCTTTCTGCTATCATGTGGAGCCGCTGGTTGCTGTGCCGCTTCTGAGAGATTTGGCAAGTAGTACTTGGAGAAGTTTGGTAAACGGTAACGGGGTCCGTCGGCGTTGACGAAGCTGGTTGACAAAGGTGGAATTTGGGCTCATGTGCAAGTTGGGCGTGTGTGCTGGCCCTGCTGCACCTGGCAGTTGGGAGTCCTCAGTCCTGGCACGCAGGTTGGTTTCCCCCTGTTTTGGTACTCGGAATGAAGGGCGCTTTGATTACACACTGTTATCAGCACGTTGCGGTAGATCTTAATCTTCTGGCGGTGGTACCTGGTGGTGTATGGGAACAGGTGGCGGTAGGCCTGTGTATGTCCTTGGTAGTTGGCACGTGTGTGTGACATGCGCACCGTACCCGTATGTGAAGCAGAGCGGCCTGCGAGGGTGGGGGTGGGTGAACTGCTGGTGGGGTACGAGTGTTGCAGAAGAGGATTTCGTCATGAGAAGGCAAGAACTCTTTGTCGCTTCAAGTACTTTTTTTGGCAGCTTACGCTGATTGTTTGGCGCAGGGACACATGATTTGATCGTTTGGGGTTGCGAGGGTTGATATATAGTGGGTTAGTGGCCCGGACCGCCGCCGGGCCGTGCTGCTGCTCGTTGCTGTCACCGCATGCGCACAGCCCAGCGTGTGCTGCTGTGGTAAGGGCATTCAAGCGTCACGTGGTGGCACTTCCAACACGTCATGCGCTGTCTATCTGCCCCTCCTGCGTTTGACATTGTGCAGTTGCTTTCATCCGGGGTAACTGCAAGTAATGAGGTCAGTCGGCCAGTCAGTGTCTCACGGCGAGGGTTCTCTCCGAACGCGCAACGACCCACCACGAGGCGGGAGGTCATGGATCAGATGACACTTGGGGCGTCTGGCGCAGGTCACAGGGCCCCGACAGGAGGGTTGCCCAGGGCTTGCCATGCTAGCGCTGATATGTTGGCGTGCGGCGTCCTGGCAATGCAAGGCGTGTGCACGTGACGAGCGAAGGGTTTGGCCCTGGGGCTACTTGGTGGGTTAGCCGTAACACGTTTTTGCTGGTATGTGGCCGATGACGCTGACTGTGGTTGTGCATCGGCATGGCAGCAAGCTGGGTTTTTTTCTGTGGAAAGGTTTACAGGTGAAGAGACGGGAGAGGACAAACCAGCGGGACCTGCGTGTCGCTGGGCATGAACATGGGGTAAGAGCTGGGTGGTGGGTGGCCTGTGGCAGGTGGCACTCGTTCCTGTCGTGAACGGTGTAGACATGGGTAATGATTCGATAGTAGCCAATCATGGGGGATGGGGCTTGGCAACCAGTCAGTCGGTGTTACACGGCGAGGGTTCTCCCCTCCGCAAGTGCAACGACCTGTGTACGAGCCGGGGGCTCGGCAACCGTACGTTACTTGATAGCAAACTGCATCGATGCCTGTCAGAGAGGCGCAAAGACGTGCAGTACCGGTAATGTGAAAATGCCTTGCAAAGTGCTCGGACCTGCCCAGACCTGAACGGACTGCAGCCTCAAGGCTTGAACACCCCACACCACGACCCCAGCGCCCCACGCCGTGACCAGCCAGCTGCAGTGGTGACGCGGACATGCTCAGACCTGCCCTGATCTGAACGCATGGCCACCAGCCCACCATCATGTGGTATGCTCCACTCCGTAACACACAAAGCGCACCTCGCCGTGAGCCTGCCTCACCGCACCCCCGCCCTCACGCCTCACGCACGCGTGGCCACGCTGTCCATCCAGCCCACCAGCTGCCTGCTGAGGCGCTATGACGTGGGCCCACACCGTAATACACGAGGTGCACACCACCATAACCTTGCACCCTATCACGCACGCGTGGCCACGCTGTCCATCCAGCCCACGAGCTGCCTACTGAGGCGCTGCAGATCGGCCTGCTGCGTCTCCTTGACTGCCTGCACCACCGCATCAGCTGGGGAGAACACACTGCTGGTGGGCCACGGCAGCTCGCCGCCGCAGGGCGTGATGTGGGTGCCGGGCAGGGTGACGTCCACGATGCCTGTGCAGGAACGTGTGGTTTAGCAAACAGGGTATGGGTTCAGGCAGGTGCCAGTCGGGTGATGTGGGTGCAGGGCAGGGTAACGTCCGCGGTGCCTGGGCGGAGGGGAGTGGAATGGCGATTAGGGTTTGGGTGGGTGGGTGCCGTCCACGGTGCCTGTGCGAGAGGGTGTGAGATAGCCGGGTTTGTGGGTCCATAAATTCGCTTCCATCCACCCGTTTAGACGGCCTCCTGTGTTCGTCGACCGCGCTGTACCTTACTCCCAGGCAGCCCCCTCCGCTCACCCGCGCCAATGCCGTGCCGCAGAAGCGTTTCTTGCGCCCCCAACCATACCATCGCGTTACCAATGCTTCCTTGTCCCTGCCTGCCCTCCCTCGCCCACCGGCTACCCTCCATGAACCGACTCCCCCTGGCTCAAGCACCCCCATGAGCTGCCGCAGAACCCACACTACACCCCAACCAACCAATCAAAACCCAACCAACCAACCCAACCAACCAACCCACCCCTCCCCGGCTCACCCGCCCCCATGCGCTGCCGCAGCAGCCGCACGATCTCTGCGCTTTCGTCGATGGAGTCGTCGCTGAAGCGCACCACCAGTGTAGGGGCCACGCCGTACGAGGCGGAGATGATGGAGCGGGACTCGGCGGGGGAGGGGTAGAAGTCGGTGGCGCCGCCGCCAACCTGCACAGCGACAGAGAACATGAATCAATATGACAGTAACAGAGAACAAGACTTGTTACAAGTACTATTACTGCAGGTTCGTGCTACCCTGCGTGGGGGGGCATGAGGGGAACCCTGTGGCTCTCCCACACCAGAACAGCAAAGGAAGAATGTGAGTACACACACTGTGCTTATTACACACGCACCAGTACGCACCTCGTCGAACACGGACCCCAGCTGGTCCAACAGGTGCCCCGCGTTGCTGACTGGTCTCGTCGTCAAGCGCACCAGCTCACACACACACTGTTTCGATGCCTGTCACTAGTCACTAGAATAGCAACCTGCCGCTTGCTTAAAACTAGTCCTTGTTTTCAAATTTGCAAACTGTGGCCCCGCAATTGCATTCGTTCACACACACACTGTTGCTAAGACACACGCAGCGGCACGCACCTCGTCGAACACGGACCCCAGCTGGTCCAGCAGCAGCCCCGCGTTGCTGAGCTGCCCCTTGGCGTCCAGCCCCCGCTGCAGGTCGGGCGGCAGCAGCGAGGCGGCGGTCTGCAGCAGCTGGCTGCCTGTGGGAAGCTGCGGGAAGGTGCAGGAAGGTGCGGGAAAACGGCCACCGGGGCCGAGAGAAGAAAGGCACATCAGCGATCGCGCAGTCATGCTGCCTTTTATAAGGGCCGGCAGAATACGAGATACCAGTGTGGAAGCGGAGGCGTCGGGCCACGCAACTGTAGCGGCATGATCGCACCAATGTCAAGATGTAACATGCCGCTATTCCGTACGCGCTTACCTGCGTGGGCAGGGGAATGGGCAGCGGCAGCGGCAGGCTGGCTGCGCCGGCTGCGGCGCTGGCTGCTGCCGCGCGAGCCGCCTGCATTGCCCCAGGCAGGTTGTCCATCAGGCCGGGCACGGGGATGGCGTCCTTGACCTGCCTGTCATCGCAGGGGATGGGGTAACCGCAAAGCGGCAAAGTAACTATATCGGCAACGGTCAGCCTGCAAAAGACGAGGTTAGCGGCGAGCGGCAGAACAGACGACAACGGGGCAAAAGAGCGCAGGGGATGGGGTGGGGGTGCGGGAACAGTAAGTCACTTGCGGAGTAAGCAATGTGGTAATGGGTGTTGGGGGGTGTAAGGGGGTAACCGCAGAGGCGCGAAACATTACTGCATAATCTACATGCCTCGTGCTAGAATAAATGTGTTAAAAATAGAGCGATCTGACAGTTGGATGAGGGGATGTTGCAAAGGGCGCGTGCGAGGAATGCCCAAGGCACTAGCAAGTAACGCAGTATGGTAATTGGTTCGGGGTTTGGGGGGTTGCTGCATGGGGCGTTGAGGGGCGACACGAATGGAGCACCATGACCTGCGACACAAATGGTGGTGTCCTGAAAACACAAACTTTAGCTAAAGTATGAGCCCGATGTGCCAGCGGCCAAGCCGCGCTCACTTGTTGTTGAAGGAGATGACGACGTTGGAGTCGGTTGCTCCCGGGAAGTAGCTGCCGATGAGCAGGTGAAGCAGCGCGCCGTTGCTGTGGCCCAGGCCGAACGTGGGTGCGCCCTGGGGGTGCACGCGAAACGCAAAAGAATCGTGTGAGGCCTCAGTGTATTCCGTACAGTATGGATAAGGACTGGTTTCCAGGGGGTTGGTGTAGGATCGGTGGCGTTGGTGCCTGGGTTCGGCGTGGGTTAAGGCAGTGTCTGCGGGACACAGCTCCACACAGCAGCAGCTTGGGAACGTCGACACCCATGTTCCATGACGATAAGGGAGAGCTCCGTGCCACCGCACATGGACTGGCCGTGTCACTGACGCGGGCGCATCAGTACGACACCCCCGGGTTGCCAACACACCGTCCGCAACACACCGTCCCAGACCGCTCGCACGCACAACAACCTGCAACTCCCACTCCCAACCGAACAGGGCGCAGGTCGTGCTCGTTAGCCCACACCCACTAGCTAAGCCAACCCCTGCACCAGGTTGGGTCCCCCGCCTGTTCCCCCGGACCCCTGCTACCCGCAGCTCTAACACACGTCCAGATAGCACAATAACACCGCATTCAGCAAGAGCAGCCGGGCCGAGCTTCCAGCCGCCTACCAGTGCAATCGCCTTCCAGGAACGTCTCCGTCCTCCAGGGTATGGCAGTGAGTGACACTGTCCTACTTGTTTGCCTGTCTGGGATTCTATATATCCCACTCCCCCACCGCATCCGCAGCACACACTTGCCTGGCTCAGGCGGCGGCGGTGAGGCCCGGGAGCATGAGGGCACTGCGCGGTGGGCACAGGGAGCACACCATAGGACACCGTCAGGGATAGTCAGCGACGTTGGCTAACGGGCCGTTGCCGTGCCGGTCCGGCAGCTCTGCCAGTATGGGCGTACGGCCGCAGGCATCCGGGTAACACGTGCACGCACACGTGGCTGGCCGTACAAGTCGTGCGTTAAGTTGGCCCGGTGCAGGAGGCGCAAAAGGCCATTGCGCTGGTGCTGGGAGCTGTGTGAAAACCAGCAGCAAGGTTGAAAGTTGAGAGAACGTGCCAGGGCCGAAAACGTGCAACGGGGGTCTGAGGTGGACGTGCCGCTTGTAGCCGGCGGGCGCCTGGCGTCGTGGCGGTGGCGTGTCAAGTCAAAGGGAGACGGTGGGAGACGCTACAGCGGCACTGGAGCACCGATGCATCACAGGCTAAGCATGACTATACCGGTTGCAGAATTCTCACCCTTGGTGCGGCACACGAAGCGCAGCTGCTGGTAGCAGTCCTGCTTCTGGACGTAGCCGCGAGCGTCGATCAACGGGCACTTGCCCGGCTCGGAGCCGCCGGCGGTCCAGCAGGCGAAGCCGTTGCCGGAGCACAGCTTCAGCAGGGCCTCTGTGGGAACGTACAGCATACACCAGCGAGGTGAGCCCGGATAGAATCTGGTCATGCCCGCATGCGCTGCGTGCGCGCAACATCCACGACGGCAAGTACGCCTCTGGACTGACCACTTTTTCACAGCAGGATCTGTTTATGGTAATATGCTTCTTCGCGGCTGGTATGCGGCGGTACCCACGCAGATGGCATATTCTCCATGATCGAGGCCGTTTCGTGCCCGTGGGTCGCGGAGGTACCCCCCACCCAACTGTTTGCAGCTGCTCACAACAGACCCACAGGATGTCTTATTGAGGACATCCTTCGTGTTAAGAAAAGGCCAACGCGGCCTATGTTTCGTTGCACGCGGTTTGCACACTGCTTGCTTCAGCACGAATTGGCCCTGCGGCTGCCAACGCACCCTTGCTCTCGCTCACGTCCCACGGCGCCAGCTCCAGTCCTCTCGCATCGCATGTCTTGAAGGCAAAGTGCGAATCCACAGGGCAGACGTAGTTGACATCATAGAGGATGTACTCGCGGCAGTCAGAGCCAGAGAGCTGGTAGGTTTTGTACCCCCTGAAGGACAGCGGATCACAGGCAAACGTTGCCTCTGCACCCGGAGTGGCAGACAAAAGGACCAGAAGAGCTCCTGTAAGGATTGGGATGGCCGCCAGGCGCCGCATGATGCGGGCCAGGCGAAAAGGTGCGGCCGAGCGCCTGATTGTTGTGCGTTTCTTGGGCTTGGAGCGTGGGCCCAAGGCCCCGTGCCAGGAACTAGCTAAAACTATTAAGTTTGAGGTTAATAAGAACGTCTACAGTGACAGTGCGGCGCTGTGGCCGCTTGTGGCTCTTGGCGTCGCGACTGCGGCCTTTGTACCCCAGCTGCGCAGGTGAGAATCTCCGCATGGCCTTGCCTCGAGCCTATCGACGCATTCCAGAGTCATAAAGTGCCACCAGCCGCTGCGATATGTGCTTCTTTCGGGGGTGATGGCGCAAGAAGGGCTTTGTCGCGCTACGCAACGGCGGTAACGGAATAACGGTTCGCGAGCGGCGCGAAGGCGGGAGGCCAAAACACCGCTGTAGGGCCTGGACTGCAAGCCAGGTAAATAGCTTCTAAATCAAGGTAGCATATGTATGAGGCACATGACCAAGAAGTAGATCCACGACAGTCGCCCAGTCGCCTCGAGCGTTGCCTCGGGCTGGTCGCCTGCTCTTTGCTCTTCGCTCCCTGCACATTAAACGTCGTTTCTTCTCGATCCTAACGGAATGTCATCAGCAGTAGAGTTGTGAAACGGATCACAAATCACTACATGGGGAACTCCCTCTATGAAAAGCAGCAGTGAGACAGCAGGGACGCCTAGAAGCAGCTAGCAGGCAGTCCACAGGCAGCGATGACAGCACTTTAGGTGGCCTGCAAAGGTTACGCAACCGTCGCTTTTGTGACGCAGCCAGCGCTGTCGGACCCTGGAGCTGGCTTACGGTCGAGGCTGTTGGGCGCCAGGGTTCATTGGGCGGGTGTTCGAGTGCACCTGTGCAGTCTTGCAGAGGTGTACACTGTGCTTTTTGCACGTTGGCGTTAGAATTGGCAGTCATCTCCTTACTAGCGCAAGCTGTCTCGTGGGAAGTATTGCTAAGACGACCTTTGCCCAATGCCAAGACCTCACAGGGCACGCAGTCGCTGCGTAGGTTGAGGCCGCAGACATGGTGTCAGGTGGGAAGCATCGAGGCATGGTCGAGGCATGACCGGCATGTTGTGGGGGAAAGTCGGGGCTTCGATCACATAGTCCCAGCTTACTTTTTGTATTCACGCAGCTATTGAGGCACGGCCGCAACGGGACCGTCAACAAGGGGCGCAAGGGGCATCAGCCCTAAGGCCTGCCTGGCAAACACCGGTACAGAGACGCTGTGTTAATACGCAGTCTGCCGCTCACCCCTGTTGTACAGCAAACATGTGATAGTAGAGTGCAATAGTCCAACCGCTATGCCCTGCACTCGGCGCAACGTGTCAAGCACATGTTCACCACGTGCCGAACACGTGCCAAACACGTGTCTGGACAGGAGCCCGCGCGCCTGTTCGTGGGGAACGGCGGCGCGGCCTTGGCTAGGCACGTGTGCAACATAGCACGCAGTCTTTGCAATAAAAGAGTTGCGTGTCACGACTTAAATACATCTTCGAGGGCGACGCAGGGGCAGAACCAGCAGAATGTGTATATGCACACATGTACATAATGGCAGGCACCACGCTCCCGGCCCCACCATGCACGTGTGAGCTGCAGCTCGAACGGGAGGGCAGCCGGCGGTCCACTTCCCGACCCATGCAAGGCATTAAAGGCACTCTCCCGTAACTGATTACATGCCCAACCCACTTGGAAAGGTCGTAATGAGTGCCTCACATCGTTGTTGTTGTTGTTGCCAACCCAGGAGCCACTCCCAGCGGTACCGTCCGTGCCAGCTGCGCCGCACTGCGTGCGCTTCGCGGCGGCTGATGCCGAGCGTGGCCGCCCTCCCAGCAGTGTAGCCAACAGGGCCAACAGGGCCACACACGTGCCGCGCGCCACGCCGCCTCCACCACGTCCGCACCACCGCAAGGGCAGGTGCTGTCCACCCAGCAGCTGTGGGCCTCTGCAGCCGCGGCGGCCGGCCTCCCTCCAATAG
>QAXN01000791.1:668-22391 GCA_004335795.1 Chlamydomonas sp. 3222
CCTGGGCAGCGCCAGCCCCCGCCACCTAAGCACAAACCTGCCCCAAAGTATTGGGCCATGTCTCCCCCGCCCTCGCACAAGCGCCAGCCTCCCCCCTTCCGGCATCCAGGACAGCGACAACCGCTGCCACCGCCGCCTTCAAAATACCACTCTCGGGCGCCTCCACCCTCCTCGAAGCGCCATCCCTCGCCATCTCCGGACAACAAGCACCGGACCCCGCCAACGCAGCGGCCCTCTCAGTACTCGCACAAGCGCCAGCCACCTCCACCGCCACACAAGGGTAGCTGGTGTCTCAAAGACAGATGGGGAAGATGCATTAGGGTGTGGCTGTGGAAGAAGAACGTGTGAGTGATTGTAGGTGTCGTGCAGTGCAGTCAGCAGTATTGTTGTGGTATTGTTGTGGTCCCCTAAATCATCAGTCAGCAATTTTTTAAAACTTCTAGGAACACACTTACACTTCGGGCATGTTCCAATCAATTCTTTGTAGGATGTAGCAGGTGTTGAGCCGTAGGCCGAAAGCTCCATGTCACGCATATCTTCACACTCTTTACATAGAAACACATGTATCATGGAATGAATGCAGCAGGGAGTTGAGTTGAGTTGAGTACAGGTATCCAATGAACCTGTATGCCCGGGCCAGAGGCCACGCTCGAAGGATGGAGTAGGCATGGAGCAGGATGGTGCCAGTCAGCATGCTGGCATGCACATGTTTTTGCAAGCGCATGTGGTGCAGCTACGACTGTACATGAGCAGGCCTGATTCTCCGTGTCATGCTATAGGCACACGGTATTACCTGCGGGTTTATGCATCCTCAGCTTTTGCGGCGGTCTTCCCATAGCGGCCGTCCGGGTGTGGCCCAGACGTGCCATTCCTAGGTAGTGAACATGAGTGAACAGTGAACATGTGGCGCATCGCCAAACACACTGCCTCTGCACGCATCCCCTCATCTGCATTTGCATACAGTTTGATATGTGCACAAGGCGTGCGAGTGTCATGGGCCCGCCTCTGTGCTGCGGTAGGACTGAGAACTTTAAGCGTACGGTATCACTGGCTGGTGCAGGGAGGTGCCCCGGGCTGGTAGATGTCCAGGACAGTAAGGGAGTGCACGTTGCGGCTGCATACGGTAGTCCTCTTGGAGAAGGAACTGTCCGCGTACCTGGCCTGAGGGGCCCTGCCCGACATGCTCAATGCCCCTACGACTTTGGGGCCTCGCCCTTGCCCATATTGTAAGTATGAAACGACAAGGCAAAACGACTTTGCAGCCTCTGCTACCCATGCCAGAACGGCGAGGGTACAGCGGTACAATGAGCGCATGAGCCCTCGACGCGCAGCAAGGGAGGAATCCACTGCCCCGACGTGTCAGCGACGGAACGGCTCGGTGAAGTCACTGGGGTGCATGTCCACAAACACCGTGTGCAGGCCAAGCCCCGACCCCAACAGCGTTGGGTTGCCCGCCGCTGGCTTATAACGAGCACGGCAAGCAGGCACCCACACTTTCGCCAGACGCTTGAGACCCTAGCTTCCAAGGCCCAGCCAGGCCCAGCAGGAACCTCGTAAGAGCAACATGAAGGCCGCCATGGGCCATGCGGCATGCACACGTGTGATCCTTGGTCATCGTGCTTCTGGCACGTAGATCTGCCTTCAGCGCAAAGTAGGATCCTTTGGTGCTACCGCAGTACCGCTCCTGCTGCGACATGACTGAACACTTTGCGCCTTCCTGCTGCCATGCTTGGCCGCGCGCATGACGGGGTGTGTCACTTCCATGGTATCATGCTACCCTGTCCAAGGGACCTCCAGTGCGTCCGACAGCGCGACAGGATGCCAATTCAATCCTCGTTCTCCTGCACTCAGTACATGTACTCATAAGAGGCACGTAAGTACTTATTACAAGTCTTACAAGGGGGACTTATAGGGCGCCTGCGACGCAATCGTGTTCATGTGTGAACCAAAGGCATTGCTACGTTCAGGCACTGGGCTCACAGCGGTGTCAACGTCCTCGCGCACGCAGACAAGTACGGCAATTGACGCACGGAGCTTGCGTCAGCGCTACAACCGACAGGATGCACTCCTCATGAACACGTTCTCCCGCGACCAAACGGGTTTCGGAGCCCTAATGTTTGAACTCCAACTGATTGCCCCGTACATCGGAAGCTCGCCACACGCATCCAAGTGCCACCAAGCAGGCGTTCAGCTGGGTTATAAAGTGACTCCCAGCACAACCAACCACGCCGTGTCACACACAAAAACCATCAGGGCAGCGATTCCGCGTAGTTGCGGATAAATACGTGCCCTCCTTCAGAAACACAGGACGGGCCGAGTAGCCTCAAGAATGCGCAAGCGCCAAGCACGCCCGAACGACAAACAGACTGCTTGGGCACCAGGGCAGAAGCGGTTGCCTCACCCCAACCGCCAACCGCCAAGGACCACAGGTCAGCTTCACGTGCCATAGGCAACAAGTTAGATGAGAACCAAACTGTTTTAGGGGCTAGGCAGCACCCGGCCGCTATGTCGCGTGAGTCGATGGTCTCACGAAAGCAAACAGCGAGGTAGCGGGGTGCCGTCTCATTACGTACGGTAGGCCCTGGACGGGCAGTCCAAACAAGCATCCCACTTCCCATGCCTGCTGCAGAATGGGAAACGCCAAGGCGAGTCATGCACAGACTTCATTGACGCGATGCTCCCTCTCCACAATCCACACACATACTCAGCCGCAGGCACACTGCCGGCACCGCCGGACAACCCTCCACTCCTCACACACGAAACGCCACGCTGCGATTACCGCAGCTGTGCTCGGGCCCTCACGCATGCGGTGACAACTTCGGAAACGCGCCCCTGCACATGGCCCCACTGCGTGGCCCCGCCGCCACCGCTGCCGCACCAAGCGCAAAAACCCAAGGGACATGCCCACTTGTAGAAACGCTTCCTTGCGATGCACACGATCATTCGTGGCAAAGGCCCGCCAACGAAATGAAAAGTCTATGGTACATAAAGCTCTTCGTACAACGCGGGGTGACAGGCGCTAATAAGCCGTGCCGCAGCGCCAGTTTCGGCCGCAACGGTCCTGCCCTGCCGCTGACCGCCGATGAGCGAACCGTGCTGTAAACCATGTGGCGCAACACCCGCGTCAGGAGTCAATCACGCAACGCCACGCATCCAGCCCAAAACTTGGACAAAAACAATGCTTATATGGTGAGGTCTACTCATTAATGCGGAACAGGGGTGTAGTGGTATGCGTGGGGCATGCCGTCTCACAACGCAGGGGCCGCATTGCCCCTGCACAACCCGCACGGCACCGAACCCCACCTGCTGCTGCTCCTGCTGCCGCCGCCGCTGCTGCTCCACTTCCCTGCAATCCCACTCGTCAACTCTCGTCCACTCCTGGCCACCACCCCACAGCAAACCCTAGCAACAAAAGGCGCAACCGACGCTTATTCCCCCAAAGTGGTGGACAGCCCCTCCCCAGTCGTGCGCTCCCCGAGCCCTTGTTCACATCGCGTCGTGATGCATGCACCGACATCAGCAGCCTGCTGTACGTTTCAACAGATGGCAAGTAGCAAACCCAGACGTTCTGAAAGGGTAGCCAGCTCCACCACAGTCGCTCCGCCACGTGTGGGAGGTAAGCACAAGGGGAAGCTTGGCCATATGCTTGGCCATATGTACCTGTAAGTCGGCTCAGGCTGCCGCTGCCTTGGCTTTCTCCGTCATCTCTGCATCATAAAGCTTCTCCGCCTGTGGGCAAGCGCACAAGGAACGTGGACAGGCATGTCAACGCGCGTCAAAAGCAGCAGCACGTCCGGCACGACACCTGAAAGCGTGCACCGTGCAGTAACCGACGCCGAGCCCAGCAAACTTTGTTCAGGGCCCCCAGCCCTGGATGGCAACTAGCACCCGAGCGATGCTCTAAAACAACTTCCCCAACAACATCCTGACAGCGCAATGCGGCAATGCCGCACCCACATCCTCCTTCTGTTGCCCCAAGCCAACCAGCAGAACAACTGCCACCTTTCTCGCCCACCCATTGGCACCATCTGCCTCCCAGCAATTCCGTACGGCCCCCACCGCCCACCGCCCCACACACCAGCAGGAAGACGGCCCCGCTGCCCAGGTACATGGCGGGCACCACCAGCATGGCCTGCTGCAGGCCGCACACGCCGATGAGCCACGCCACCAGCAGCGGCCCGATGCCGCCCACCAGGTTGCGCACGCACAGGTACAGCGCGGAGGCGGTGGAGCCCATGGAGGCGGGCGCGATGCCCCTGCGGTACGGCACGGCACGACAGCGATGTGTACGACATGTACGATCACATCGCAGTACGGCAGTGCCACCAGGCCTCTACCTGTACGGCGGAGTGAAACCTGGCCGACCGTGCGACTCAGTAAGACTCATATGGGCGCGCATTGTGCCCCCGCGATACCGCACGACGCCCAGTGCGGCAGCAACCGTGCCCGCAGACACTGGACACCTTTCCTCATCCTAAACGGCTATGCGCACTTCTTGAGGACCGCAACCCTACGGCCCCATGCACCATGCTCGCCGGCCGCACTGAACCCCCTGACCTAAACCAGTAGCTCCGCACCCTCCGGCACCGAGCACGCCTCCAGCTCTCCCTCCCCTCCTCCCCAGTCCCATCCCTGCCCCTCGTCCCTGCCCACCTGGCCATGACGGCCGACGGCGCCCGCCACATCTCGCTCAGCGCGAAGCCCACCAGCACCGCCGCGTAGCTGAGCTGCGGAGAGGGCGCCAGGCAGGAGATCGCCAGGAACGGGGCCGCCAGGCACGTGGCCACGCCCGTCACCCACCAGCGCCGCCCGTAACGGCCAAGCCGGTCGGCCAGGAGGCCGCCTCCTGGGGGTCGAGGCGTCGGGGCAGGCACACTCACTGTGAGTAATATCACATGACGGACAAGTCCCATCAGCGCAGGTCGCATCCCGATGGCCACCATAGAAAAGGAAGGTTGTTCATGCGCGTAAGAGCTTCAGACTGTGGGGAGATGCCACATGCCTTTCCAGCCCCAGCCCCGGCCCGCACCACCCTGACTCAGCTCTCGTGTCTAGGCGCACAGCGGCAGCCTGGTGACCTGCACCGCTTAGTTGCAGTTACTGGCGTTCCCAACCGTACCAAACACACCATTTCCACTTGCGGCCACCACAGGCCCGCACTCTGGGCACTCACCCACGCCGCCCAGGATGCCCCCGATGGGCAGCAGCGCCGCCAGCACGGGCGCGTAGGCGCTGCTCTCCAGGCCGTACACGCGCTCGTAGAAGGTGCTCTGCCACGCGATGAGCGCGTAGGAGCCCACGTCGTTGAGCGCCGCCGCCAGCGTCACCGACATGAAGCCCTTGGAGCACAGCAGCGTCCAGATGCCGCCCCGGCTGCCGCTGTTCGCCGGTGCCTCGCCCTTTGCCACCTTGCTTGCCTCCGCCGCCGCAGCAGCTGGCTGCTGCTGCTGCTGGGCCTCCTGCTGCTTGTCAAGCGCCGTCAGGGGCGGGGCAGCAAGGGGCGTGCCCGCCGCAGGGGCGGTGGCAGCGGCAGCAGCCTTGGGCTGCTGCACCACCGTGGGGACTGGGCCGGCCGCGGCGGGAGCGCCAGCTGCTGCTGCCGCCTGCTGCCGCGGCTCCTGCAGCGTGAACATCATGGCCAGGCCGATGAGGAAGCCTGGGACTGCAATCCACCGGAGCACCTGCAGGGTACATGGGGAAAAGGGGAATGCGCATCTGTCGACAACAGCGCGGCGAAAGATAACTGCCCGTTGCCCTTCGCTTCCCCGCACTGCCAGGCGTTGCAACGCTCACAACCCGCAACACGCTCACCGGGCTTCACCTAGCGCAAAGCGCCCGCCTCCACCCGGCGCCCCTCACCCCTCCCACTACGCCTCCTCCCCGCCCACCTGCCTCCACGCCGCGTCGGGCAGCTCGCTGCCGTACTCCCACAACGGGAAGTTGAACTCCTTGTCGGGCGCCGCGCCCGCCATGTCCCCCTTGGTGTGCATGATGGACATGGAGTGCAGGTCGGCGCGGTCCAGGTGGTCCAGCCGCGTCTCCAGCCGCACGCCGCCGCGGGCCACCAGGTGCGCCTGCAGGGCAACGGGGCGAGGGGCCAGGGGCCAGGGACACGGGTTGTGAGCACAGACACGTGAATCGTACGGAGGACAGCGAGCCGGCCAGTGTGGCATGAATAGCTTTGCGGTATTGCATGTACGCAACATGCTGCTTGCCTCCCTAAGAACCCACTCCTAGTACGCCGCTCCAGTTGTACCGGTACGTGCCCTCTGTTCCACACCCACCCGCCTGCCGTGCTGTATGCCCGGTTGCCCACCCGGTTGCCCACCTGGTCATTGTCGTGCAGGTGGCGCGCCAGCAGCACCGCCCCGAAGCTGAGGGCGCGGCCCACGTAAAGGGCGCAGTTGTACAGCGCCAGCGCCGTGCTCTTGTTCACAGGGAACAACTCCGGGATGAGCGAGAAGCACACAGGGTTCTGCGCGCCCTGCGCCGCCGCGAAGCCCACGCGCGCGATCATGAGGTCGGCGAAGGAGCGGCAGGAGGAGGCGGTGATCGTGAGCAGGGACCACAGCGCCAGGCCGCCGGCCAGCAGCTTGGGGCGGCTGACGCGGTCTGCCAGCAGGCCGATGGGCACCAGGGCCACCGCGTACAGGTAGCTGTAGCCCGTGGTCAGCAGGGCGCCCTGGGGGTGTGTATAAGTGGGTGTGGGATTTGATGTGGGTGCGGGTGCGGTGAGTGAGGGGTTGTTGGGTGAAGGAGGGGTGGGGGTTATGGACTAAGGAGGGTGGACCTGGAGGGAGAGGGCGGATCGGCGGATGCGGTGGGTGTGGTGGGGTCCTAGATGCTGGCAGTGCAGCTCCTCACCTGCATGTCGGAGAGGTGCAGCTCGTTGGAGATCATGGGCAGCATGGCGGGCAGCGCGAAACCCGTGGTCGCCTGGTGGATGTAGCTGACGGACAGCAGCGCCAAGGCCCAGAGCTTGACCCAATGCACCTCCTTCGCAAACTGCCTGATTCGATCCCAAAGGCCAGGCGCCGGCGCTGCTGCCGCGGCTTCCGGTGCGCCGTTGCCGTTTGCCTGGTCGTCGATAGGCAGCTTCTCCTGAGGCTCCGCGACCGGCGATGCCCTCCGGTCATCGTGCAAGGCCTCATGCAGCGCCGCAAGGTTCTGCTCTGTTTGCGCAATAAGCAGCGAGGCTTTGTCGTTGGCCGCGCCGTTTGGTGCGCTGCCACCTGCTGCAACGTCCTGGGGAGGCGCGAGGACAATGGCTGGAGCGAGAACCGGAGCCGCTGTGCTCGATGTCACGAACATCGGCCGTGGCACTCCTGCATCTTGCCTGTTGCTGTCAGGTGCTCCAACTGCCAGCGGCTGAGGGACAGGCCTGGGCAGCGACTGGGGCAACGCCTGGCCAGACAGCAGCCCGTCCACAGGAGACGAGGGCTCGACCCGTGGCCCCAAGAGAGTCGAAGGCGCTTCTCCGAGCGGTGCCAATGGCTGCACAGGGCATCCGCCACTCTGCGCGAGTGAGCTGACCGTAACGGAAGCGTCTGGCGACAAACCGAGCACGACGAGCTCATTGTCTACAGCTGTGGGAAGAGCTGTTGTGCTTCCGCCTTTTAGCGCATCATTCGCCGCGACCGAACGTGAGGCCCCATGTTGGTGAAGCGGGACTGGTCCCCAAGCGCTGGTGCGGACGCCTGCTTTTGACGAAAGATGATTCGATACTTTTCCTAGCCGCAGATGGCTTGGAAGCTGACTTCCAGCAGCAATTTGGACACTCTGCGCTGGCCTCGGCAACGCCACTCCACAAACGGGGCCGTAGAAAGCAGAAAAGGCTGCACTCATTCTACGAGCGCTGTTAAGCGCTCGCTGGAACTCAAGTTTGAGCCTGACGTGTCTGCACGTGCTTGCTTCTGGTGAACAACCACAGTGGTAGGCTTTCTTTTGTGTTGGCCTTCGGAAATAAGCGCGTTCCGTCCACAACAGGTTGCGTCAGGAGGAGTGACGACTGGTTCGAACGTATGCAGAAGGTTGCGGAGCGCGCAATGGGATAAAGTCAGACGGTCGATGCTGCCTGTCGTTCACGCAGTTGAGCAGCTGTGCAGCCGAAGCGCTCGTAATGCGTTCAAAATACAATGCACATGTCGGACAACGTTTTGTTGCTGACCTGCCAACGGCCACGCGCTGCGCAACGTTTTTTGGTGTCGGTGTCCAGACACGTTTCGGTACTCGATGCATCTGGGTCACCTCATGGTCTTCTTCCTGCAAAATCATATTGCCAGATACATTACTAGACTGCGTCAGCCCCAAGGCACTTTGCGCCCTCTGTCGTCGGGAGCGTTCGAACTCGCAAAGCGCCCTGGCGGGCTGGTACCTACGTAAACGAGAGCCAGATGTGTCAAATGTTAGCATCTGGTGGATCGCAGCTGCCGGTTTGGCTTGGTAGCGCAAAAGGGTTGGGAAAAGTGTGGAGGCCGGAATGTGTGGTGGTTGATGTGGAGCTACCCTGTGGAAGCGGGTTAGTGCTGCCGAATATGCCTCTCGCTGCCGGTCTGCTACACCCACCCCTCCGTCGTGCGAAATGCGCTGATGCCTTGATGCACCGCATGAAGCCCAGGATATCAGGGTCGCTTGTGCAATGCTTTCCACAAAGCCCTTGCTTCGTTCCGAGGGCGGCCCCCAGCAGGGGAGTCCCCACAGTGGCCTGACGCCCCCGGTCAGCGGACAGCGGTCCGGCTTGCTGACTGTGCGCCAACCAGCGCCACACACCATTCGTTCTACGGCAAGCGTACACAGTAACGAGTAAAGGCCGCAGCGCCAGACGCTGACCACCATGCTCCCTTCGCACGTTCGCAGACGTGGCTGCCTTTGTTGCCTGCAACGTTGCATGCGCTGAACCTGGCTGAACCTGCTGGCTGAACGATTGCTGTCTAAACCTGCTGGCCAATTAGGACGGCCGTACGCTCTTGATGGTAAGCATTCAGGCGTGCCCCTGCGTGCTTGGACTGGCTGCGAGATAAGCCATGACAGGCCAGGATGGGCAACAGCACAAACTGCTGGAAGGGCAGCAAGGCACTGTACGGCGCAGTGAGATGGACAGGTGCTCCCAGGGGAGCCCCACGGTACGGGCCACCAATCACAAGTGCACACTACGGTATCATCATGCCGTTTCGGAGGCTTCCACGCACAGTTTGACAGCACCTGTGAGCCGAGCGACTATTGCCCAGTGCCATGCTCGCCTCATGATGGGCATATCCCACCCTGTACTTAAGCCGCCCAAGCGTGCGGAACAGCGTGGGCATGTTAACCCTGCTAAAACACAGCGTGGGCATATTAACCCTGCAAAAACACAGCGTGGGCATGTACGCCGCATGTCCACAATGGAAGGCCACGGTCAACACCCCCGCGGCAGTGTACATTGGGCGCGTACACTGTCCAGTCCATGCAGGCCTTGAGACAAAGGCCAGATACCCAAGATGGGCACAAGTAGCAGAGTAGCAGTGGCTGCTGCTGCCCCACGCGGCCAGCTGGCCCCTCACCAGCGCACAGCAGGTCCGCCTTACTCGACTTGGACGACGAAAAGCCAGGTTCCAAGTTACCAGGCCCCCTCGCCCTCCTCCTCGTCATCTCCGTCCACTGCTTCTGGGAACATCTCAATCCCCAGTGCAGCCACCTCCCATGCCTCCAGCTGCTCCACCGCCGCGTCCACACACGTGTCCGCGTCCAGCAGCCCCGACTTGGTTACCACCATCACCTCGGTCAGGGCCCCAATGCCGCGGCACAGCAGACACAGGGTCGCGGCCAGGTCGTCCGTGTTCAGGTGGGTGCAGTGCTTGAGGTCCAGCGACAAGTAGTGCAGCTGCTGCAGGCCCGTCAGCACGTGCAGGGCGCCGGGGGGCACGTGTGTGTCTCTCAGGGTGAGGCCCTGCATGAGCAGCAGCATGTGCAAGGCACGCAGTATGCATGTAAACGCTTGTATCCAGCGCCTAAGGTTGCACAACTCGTCCGGCAACTCCACCCCAGCTCAGTGAACCTGCCCTGAACTTGCCGTGGTGTGGCACTGACAACACTTAGCAAGGCCACTGCGCATTCCAAGGCAGTACGGCACTGGCACGGAGTACGGCATGAACAACACTGCCTGCCTGCTGCCGTACTCGCCTCGAGGTCGGGCAGCGTCGCCACGAGGCACGTCAGGTCCCCCACTTGCAGCCGCACGCCCTGGACCCGGAGATGCGTCACGGCGCCCAGCACAGCCATCTGCCGGATCCACCCTGTGTGGCCCTGCGGCCCGGCCTCAGGTGGACCCATGGGTCGCGGCCCGCAGTCGGCTGCCACCTCCATCTCGTGCCAGTACTCCGGTAGCAGAAACGGTGCTAGCTGTCGCGCCGCCTGGCCAAAGTCCTCCGCTGCCTTTGGCAGGATGCAGCAGTCTGCTGGCGAAACGTCAGACATGCCGAAGCGGATGCAGGGGACGTCCAGCCTCGTGAGGCTGGGCGGGGGCTGCAGGACTGCGAGCGCGCTGGGGTTGACTGCTTCAAAGACACTGAGATCTCGCAGCTGTGGAGGCAGGGGCCCGCTATCGGCAGAGCCGCCGGCGCTGACCCTTGCACCTGCAGCAGCAGCAGCGGCAGCGGCAGTGACACTGACAGCTGAAGCAGCGCCATCCCTTGCACGGCCCGCCCAGGCTGAGGATGGTGAGGGCGGTCAGCGGGGCCACCTCCGGCAGCCTGAGCCACAGCTCGGCACAGCACAGGTCCTGCAGCTGCGGCATGGCGCGCAGGGCGGACAGCAGCGAGGTCCGCTGCACATCCGTGACCGTCGCCCAGGCTATGTGCTCCGCCCCGCCGGCCCCCTGCTGCTCCGTCCAGCTGTCGCCATAAACCTTGTGGCCAGCTTGTAGGCTCAGGTAGGCTTAGGGACAATCTGGTGAGGGCTGTGAGGGCGGCGAGGTGCGCCAGGCACGTGGCGTGCGGCCACACGGTGTCTGGAGGACAGGCGTCCGGGTTGACCAGCAGGCTGACCGCAGCTGCGTCAGCGCGGACACGGTAGACAGCAGCTGCGCCGCCGCGGACATGGAGCCTGACAAGACACAGGGCAAGGGACCATGTCGTTGTAAACGACAAGGACACGTGTTTGCAAGGGGGGGCACGTGCACAACAGCATAAGGGCGTTCTGGCGATACAGGTAGAGTGACGGCCCTGCTGCGTGACGGGCGTTCGGGTCTGCACGGCTGCAGTCCCCGCACAAATTCTGCTCGTCATGCCAGTTGCAGGACTGTTGGCCTGTCGCCGATGCCTGCCCCGCTGCTTCAGTCAAGCCACACAGACCAAGTGTTCATCCTCTGTTCAACCTAATCGTCGCACCAGCACCTTACCAAGGGGTCCCCTTGTAGAGTTATCCCGCCCCTGCAGCACCTTGTTGGGCATCTGTATGTGGCACACAGGCTACCTGGCCCTCTCAAACGCCTCAGAGCCAGTACCATCATACGCACAGGCGGCACAAGCAGCATAAGATTTGGCAAAGCCGTTCACTTCGAATGCAAGTAGATTAGCCCGCTCAATTCACTGCGGCACCTCAGCGCCACGGTTCCACAGAGTATGCCAGGTCGATACGCCCACATACATGGCCCACATGTCAGCAACCACAAGTGCCCCCAACAACGACGCCTGAGGGCTCATCCCTAGCTCAATGCCGCACAGTGTGGCGTAGCTGGCGCAGTGCAAGCACGTAGCTGGAGGCGCATTGGCCGCCATATAGCTGGTACCCACCACCCTCCGCACGCACCGCAAAGCTGTACGGCACTACGCCGGCCCGCTGCCGACCGCACAACCTAGAGCGCTAGCATGACAAACACGCCGGTCATACCGAAACCACCCTCAAGCTGCTCCAAAATGGACTGCTCCCACCCCTCAACATCCACAGCCGTCGGACGGTTCACAAACTCTAGGCGCCGTATCTGCGCCGCTCCGGGGTGTGGGCGACACAGCATCAGCGCCACCGCCTCCAGCACCTCCCACTCGATAAAATCGGTGTAGCTAAGGTCCACCTCCAAGACCGCGAGCCGCGTCATGGGGGCCCGCAGGCCGGGCAGGGCGGCCAGCGGCACGTGGCATTCACGCAGGTGTAGGCCTGCGCGCGGACGTACGGCACGCGGACGAGAGCGGGTAGCAGGCATGTGCAGGATCTTGTCAGGCAAGAGGGTGCATCAAAGCGGAGCGCTATAAACATAAAGAAGCAGCTAGCCTTGCCCGCAGCTTTAATCCAGCAATGACACGCATGGGCCGCGGTGCAGTACTACATGAAGCAGGCTGTGGGCTAAGGCTCCGATAGCCCACAGCCTAAGGGCAGAGAGAGGCTCGTGGGTAATCACTCGGTCCTTACCACGAAAACACGACCCAAGACGTTCCAGCAACATCCGCTCATACCCTGTCAAAGTAAGCTTACCTCGGTAAAGGCGGCTAGCCCGGGTACCGGTCCCTTGCTGCAAGGGCAGGAGGCCAGCAGGGGCGGTCTACTGGTGCCCTGCTCCTTACCCTGCAGGTTGGGCAGCGCCTGCCCCAGGCAGCACAGGTCCGCTGGGTGCAGGTCCACGTTCGCAAGTGTGAGGGACCCGAACACGTCCAGGCCTCGCAGCTGCTCTATCCACTCCACGTGGCCCTCGCGGGGCAGCATCTCGTAGTTTCCGCCGTTGGCCTGGATGGACATGTGGGTCGGGCCACGCGTTGGGTGGCGGAAGCCGGCCAGAAGCCGCACCGCCGGGCCCACAGCCGCCACCGCCCCCGCCCGCCCGCACCTGTCTGCCGACCACGTCCGACACGCCAAAGCGCACCACCCACACGCTTAGGTGCACCAACGACGGCGACAGCTGCAGCTGCGCAAGGCCACGCAGCGCTGCCCCCTCCCGCAGCTCTAGCTCCTGCAGCTTTGGCGGCAGACGCACTCTGGCCGTGTGGCGTGCGGGGGCTGCAGCACCGCCGGCCTGCTCGTCCCCTTCCGCCGCAGGCGGCAGCAGGCCCGCCAGGGTTAGGCTGGTGAGGGCGGTGAGGGAGGCTACTTCTGTCGGCCTTGCGCTCCGACGGCCACCAATGGCTCCAGGCTATGCAGGTGGCTTGGAGAAATGCTTCCGCTGACTCGTGGCGTGTGGCAGGTGGCGGGGCGGCGGTGGCCAGCCACATGTGCGCTGGCCTGCTGCGTTGTCTGGGGTACGGCGTCCATGGTGGGAGGTGCAGCTGTGCCTGACGCGTGCTGTGGTACAGCGATTTGAAAAGGGGGCAGCACGGCAAGAAATGGGCATGATTCTGTTGGCAAGATGTGCTGTGTTGGTACAGGGCATCTGCAGGGCTGGGGCTAAGCTGGACTGCCAGGGAGCGGTGTGGACGGGGTTATCCTGACAGTGACAGAGCACAGTCGGTGCAAAGTACGCCGCGAATAAGCTGCTCCAGTGGCAAGTATGGCGGAGAGGACTTCCCGATACGCTAAGGTCGCGAGCGGTTGGGGGGGGGGGGCATCGCAGCTCACCCATGCCTTACCGTAGGGAAGGCACTCAAGCTGCGATGGAAATTAGCATAAGTGAAGCTTACATTCGGTGCTGATACCGTAAACTGCACAGCACTGCACGAATCAAGCGGCCGGAACAAAATGAGTGTTGGCACAAAGGGCCGCCTGCAGTTGTCCCACACGATGCAACTATACACATATAACCAGTTCCTTGTCTGCAAGCCCGTGGCAAGGTGCAACATAAGTGTTGCATGCCGCGGGCTTTCGCAGCCAGCGCGGCCAGGGGAGACCCTTTTGACCGTTGGGAGCAGGGGAGACCCCTGCTTGGGGACCCCCTTCGAACAAGCCCTACTAAGACGACAAAACGCTAAACAAGAACAGAAGGCGGCTAGTTGCGCCTTGTCGCTGGTCTTCAAGCATCGCTCTCTGCAAACAGTTATGAAGACCGAGTCCTTGTTCCTTTAGTGCAGGCACCTCCCCTGGTCCAATGTGTACTACATGCTTAGCCTGGCAGTCGCAGTGAGGGGAGCCCCACTCCGATGCCCCACTTTGAGCGTTGGAAGGTCCAGGTCCCCCGGCACGGCATGCACACCACAGCGCAGCGCCGTATGCGCCATCAAAGCCGTCACCCAAAACCTCCTCCCACATGTGCTTGCCAAGCACGAATTCCAAGTCCCTGCAACCTTCCCAGGAAGAAAAAAAACCTATGCCTGCGTGTTGCGATGCACGCACGCCTCCATGCCTGCACCCGGCGCACAATTCACCCACTCCAACTGCCGCAACATTGCCGTGCTGCGGTACCGGCGGGACAGCAGCCTCCAGCACCTCGCGCTCGATGACTGTGTACGTCTAAGCAATCACGGGCCAATCCCCGAGTCGTGAAGCGCGGGAGGTGGAGCCGCGGGTCACCCAGCTCGCACAAGCCGCGGCCCATGACCGGACAGTAACTGACCCCAAGAATAAGCAGGGGCCAAAAGAACAGGCTGCCAACTCGCTGCACTCCTCCTCCCCTTCCTCTAGCTCCTGGAGCACATCACCGTATGAATATACTCATGGAAAGCGTGTGTAGGCCCCACTCCTCCACCTGCTCCTCGACCGCCCAACAGCAGGCGCTCTTGTTCATTAGCACCGAGTTGGTTCGCACTTCCACGTGCTGCAACTCCCGGCTGGCTTCCTTGCACAGCACGCACAGCGCGCCCTCCAGCTCCTCCGTGGTCAGGTGGTGGCAGTGGGTTAGGTCCACGTTGAGGTCCTCCAGGTGCCTCAGGCCGCTCAGGGCGGGCAGCACAGAGGAGGTCAGGTGCGTGCCAGCGAGCTCCAGGCCCTGGACGGGCAGGATAGCACACAGCAGGGGCTTATAGCTATATAAGCGGTCAAACCAAACGGGCTAAAGCACTGGCACGTGAAGGGAGCGCGTGGTCCAACAACTTGTCGTATTCAGGGTGTCGTATTCAGGGTGTGGTCAGCGTATGCTGGCTGCCGGGGATGGGGCCCCGTGAACAAGTAATAGCCGCAGGCACTGGCGTAGTGAAGGGAAATGTCACGCTGTGCATCGCGTCTCTGAGGGTGACTCCAGGGTGGAGCAGAGCCAAGCGCTATCCCTCTGTAAAATGTGGACCCGCGCACGTGCGCGGCCACCGAGACGAGTTCCGATGCCCGCTAGGAAACCCCCCCAATATTATTATTATAACTTGTCGGTGCTCGCACAGGCGCGCTGTATCTGAGACGGATGAATGCGTCAGACACTTGTCACTAAACCCATATGTCAGGACCCACAACACGTCACAGCCAAGAAACCGAAGGTTTGAGGACCAGGTGCTCACCTGCAGGTGAGGCATTGCGGACACGAGGCACGCGACGTCCCCCACACGCAGCCGCACGCCCTCCAGCTTGATGTACGTCAGCCACGTGTCCACAACCGCCAACTCCCTGATCCACCCCGTATGGCCCTGCGGCCCGGCCTCAGGCGGACCCACGGGTCGGGGGCCGCAGTCGCCCGTCACTATGATGCCTCCCCAGTGCGTCTCGGGCCGCAGGGATGTCAGCAGGCGCATGGCCGAGCCGAAGTCCTCCGCTGCCCTTGGAAGGATGCGGCACTCTGCTGGCGACACGTCTGACATGCCGAAGCGGATGCCGGAAGCGTCCAGCTCCGTGAGGCTGGGCGGGGGTTGTAGGACCGCCAGCGCGCTGGGGGAGACGTCACCGGTCAGGGTGAGGGTGCGCAGGTGGGGAGGCAGGGGCCCGGAGGCAGGAGCGCGGCTGCTGAGCGGCTGAGGCCTCGGTGGCAGCAGCCCAAGCAGGGTGAGGCTGGTGAGGGCGGTGAGGGAGTCCGCCTCCGAGGGCCGCAGCCACAGCGTGCGGCAGTCGAGGTCCTGCAGCTGCGGCATGGCGCGCAGGGCGAACAGCAGCGAGGTCCGCTGCACCTCCCGCACCTCCTCCCAGGCCTCGTGCTGCTCGCCGTCCTGTTGCTGCCTCCTCCAGCTGTCCCCGGCGGGTTGGTAGCAGTCGGACAGCCCCAGGTGCAGGCTGGTGAGGGCGGTGAGGGCGCTGAGGTAACCCAAGGACCTTGAGTGGGGCCGCATTGTGTCTGGGGAGCAGATGTCCGGATGTAGGCAGGACCTGAGGTGCAGCGACCGCAGCTGCGTGAGCGTGCCAACCGACCACAGCAGCCGCGCCTCGATATCCGCCGAATCTGTCAAGGCAGCGCAAGTGGATATCAAACCAGGGCGCATTTGGGTGAGATGTGCAGCGGGACTACGACAGGGGTAACCCCCTTGACAGGCAAGCAGGTGGAACGGGGTGGCTCCGAAATGGTTGATGAGCGTCATAAAGACTGTCTGGTGGTGGTTGCGGGGAAGACCCTGTGGGCGGTGGCGGTTCTGCTCCTGCCAACTGCCCACACATTGCATTGCTTTAGTCCCTGCACAACGCGCCCGCGGGGCGGGGGGCCAGTGCCTGCAATGCATAAAAGGGACTCACCGAGCGACTGCACCACCACACGCTCGCCGTCATCGGTCATCTTGCTCCACCCCGCGTTAAAGGATAGGCTGGTCAGCCCCGTGCAGTGGCTCAGGGCGTCAAAGCACTGTGGCGCCCACTGGTGAGCGCTGCCCGCCACCTCCAGCTCCCTCAACCGGGGCCCCACCAGCTGCAGGAGCGACACCACGCCAGAGGCGTACTCCTCGGCTGTTGGCCAGGCCCACGAGCTGCTGGGAAGGTCGTTGAACTGGCAATAGTAGTTGAGCGTCAGCTTGGTGAGTTGGGGGCAGCAGGCAGCCACCGCCTCTGCCACTGCCGTGGTGTGGGGGATGCCGCTGTATAGCTCTATGGAGGTGACCGGGCAGCTGGAGCAGGCCTGTAGCACCGTCAGCCTGCGGTTGCAGGGTGACCCATTGTCGGGGCGGGCAGGTAGTAGTGAATGCGTTGAAGAAACGATAGACTCATGCCTTGTATCCAGGCAGGGCCAGCAAAGCTCAGCTCGCCGGGTCACTGGTAGAGGTAAGCGAACGGTGCATACCGGTATGGAAACACGGGGTCCCTATTTCCACCCAACTGTGCCCTGCAAGTGCGAGCAGTGCTGGTCTACCGACCGTGTATGGTCCTCGTGTGTGCTGCACCGCATGCTGCCCGTGTGAGCGCCGCTGACACGGCTATCAAAGGACTTTGCCAAAGTGCACTAGTACTACCGAACATGTGATAAGGCTAGAGGCCTGCAACATGCATGACCCGTGTCCCACACCGCAGTGCGTAATACTGTGCAACAACCCAGCACAGCCCAGAGCGACTCACAGCTGCGTCTCACGCTCCTGTGGCGGTACGACCACGACGAACCTCTCCTCAATGCCCTTGGCCGCAACCGTGTCGGTTGGCCTAAAGTGCATCTCAAGGGCCTGCAACCGCGTACCCCGCCGCAGCAGGCCGGCCACGAGCTGGTACAGCTGCTCAGGGCTAGTGGGCCGTGGCGGGGATGCCGGCACTGCAGCACCGTTGCCCTCATACCATCTGGGTACGAGGCTCGGCCGCAGGCGTGTCAGCAGTCGGTCGTGCAGCAGCCGGCCCCGGCGGCAGGTGGCACGGACGGTTGTGTGCGCGGGTCTCAGGTGGTTCCAGGCGCACTCGCACACCTGCAGGAACGTTTCTTCTGTCACCTGCAAAAGGAAGAGGAGGAGGTTTGCGAAAGGAAGAGGAGGAGGTTGGCAAGGCTGTTTGCCGGGAAGGGCGCAAGGCCAAATAACGGTAAAGACTTGTGGTTGAGCCAGCGGACGGAGTCCGCCCAGATGCCGTGAGCCGTGAGGCTTACCTGACGCATTGTAAGGTTCTACCTTCTCGGCATCAAAGGTGCTGTAGGTTTCGGCTGGTTGCTGATCGGCGCGCGATTTTGACATGCAGGACTGCTGATGGAGCTTTGCCAGAATATAAGTTTAACGTCTTAAATGAGTGCGAATCTGTTGTTGAACTTACTATTGTTCTGATGAGGACTTGCAGGAAAAGTACGGCAATCCAATCTCCGAAACCCAGGAGACAAGCAAGAAGTGCTCGAGGTTCCGCTCGGACGCATATAGACTACAAATTGCCTGTATATGTGCTGAAGGGCATCAGGCCGTGAATGTGGGCTGCAGCTTTGCAGTGCAACCAGCGGTGAGGTGCCAATGAACCGAACTGCCCATGCGGCAGCAGGGTGCAGCCAAGGCAACGCCGTCCTCCCTTGGAAGCACGTCTCCCCGCCTGGCCCAGCGCCTTGCCCACCCTGCAGGTGCACCGTAGACAACCACGTGCCAGGCTGGCCCCGGTCTTGGTGCCGCAGCCAGGGCCGAGGCAGCGCCCAGGCAGCGCCAATCCGCCCAGTAGGCACACCAGCCTGGACCCCAGCAGGGCTCCACAAGCCATACACCTGGCCTTGTCTGCTATGTCAGTGGGGTATGGCAGTGAGCGGCACTTTCCTACCTGTATCCTCGTCAGGGATCTGTACATCCCATTCCCGTATCGCATCCGCAACACACCTGGCCTTGCTGCTGGGTCAGTCGCAGTCACATCATATAGTGTCAGCCCGGCCCCGGGACCATGGTGCCGCAGCCAGGGCCCACCACCTCCTCGTCCATGGCCCAGGGCCTTTGCCACCCCGCGGGCCTGGGAGGGCACGCCAGCGCCCGCAGCCGCAGCACCCGCCCGTCAGCCTGGCCTGGGGCCCTGGTGCTGCAGCCAGGTGTTAACCCACGTGCGCATTCCGCACCACACAGCTTGCACCCCATGCCAGCACGGCGCCACAAGCTTCATGGGTGACCTGAGCGCCACGTCAGATGCAGCCGCACGGCACGTCACCGGCCCACAGCTGACCAACCCGCCAGGCGCTGGCTGCCACCCTCCTCCCCTGCAGCACCACCAGTGCCACCACACAGGCACATGCAGACCGGCCCCTGCCGTCCCCTTTCCCATGTGGCCCCTGTACATGCCGCCAGCTTCCGCACGCCCAATGAGCCCAGCACGCCCCACAGCCGCCCGCCGGGGGAGTTGAACCCCCACGCACACCACTTAGGGGGCGGCCTTGACCACCGCGGGCATGACTCAGTATCATATGAAACGCCGCAAACGGCAACCCCAACCAAACCCAAGCCCAAATCCAGAGTCGCTGTTCTCACTCCTGCTGCTGCTGCTGTTCCTCGTCACATGCTTCCTTCTCCTGTTAACCCCGCCCAGCCCACTTCAGCGCATGCAGTGCCCTCGGCAATATCTCCCCCACCCCGTCCGCAAGACCGTACAAGAGTCCGCCCACGCGGTTGTACAGCAGCCCGCCGATGCTGTCGTACGTCAGTCCGTCCCCGTCTGCCGTACACTCCGTCGCTCCTCCCACGATGGCGTCGGTAGAAATAGAAGCAGCAGCAGGAGCAGCAGCAGCAGCAGCAGTGCCCGCTTGTCGGCCCCTGGCCACAGCCTCCGGCTCCGACCCGCCCGCTGCTGCACCGCCGAAGTCGCATCTGCCGCCCGTGCTGGTGCCGTTGTTTTTATTTATGGTGAATGGTGCTGCAGCTGCTGTTCTACTGGCCGGCAACGTCTCCGCCACGCCTCAACCGCCACGCCTCCATCGCCAATCCCCCCCGCTGCTGTCTACAGCTTACTCCCTCCGCGCCGCCTTCACATCCGGCAGCATCAGTGCACTCCCGCTCGCCGCCACCGCCATCGCCGCAACCCTACCAGCCGCCGCACCCAGTCCCTCTTCCCCAGCACTCCACCCACCTCATGGCCCAGCGCCCCCATCGCCACGGTCGCTGACCCCCACCACCACTCTCAGCCACCGCTCCACACGCTGACCTGCTCCCGCTGCCCCGTTGCCAACACCCGCCCCTCACCCCCTCCGGCCAGGTGCCGCATCGGCCACTAGCAGCAGCTGCAGCCGCGTCAGCAGCTGCAGCCCCCATGGGGATGACCCCTTCACAAGGCCGGTGTGCTGCTTTTTGGTGGAGCCAGCGGCCGGCTGTCCCGTGATGCCCCGCTGGCCGCTACCTCGCCGCGAGTTCCGCCCGGTGCTGTCCCGCAGCTCCCTCCCACCGCCATCCGGCCGCAGCAGCTCCTGAGCTCCCATGCTGCAGCTTATGCTGCTCCACAGCCATCATCCCGTCGCGGCAGTCTCCCGACTGACGCAGGCTTTGCGCATTCACGGGCGGACGGACTTGGCTATATTTCAATTTTTTCAGTGCGGAGCCCGAATTCAGGTTAGCCGTGGCCAAACGCGGATTACCGGAACAGATACCGGAACGTCCTTTGCAAACCATCAGGACCCTTGCGAAACCTTGAAGACCTAGTATGTGCTGTGGTATACAAGTGTGACATGTTTCCCGAGGAAAAATCAGATGGTGTAGCGCGACATGCTGCGATACCGCGCCCTGCCGTCGCTCCGAGACCATACTTCCCCTTCCCCCGCTGATACGTGACAATAACAGTAGAATGTAGTGCGAGGCTCTGTTCGTATGACTGGGTTGAAGCGGCCTGACTAATTTGGTCTGGAGGCAGCTTGACCCGCCCTGGCTAACTGAAGCCACCTGCCAAGAAGGAAAACATGATCGAATGCGCACATAAGGATTGCATATGAAGTCATATGAAGTGCGCAGCTCCGGCGTCGGCGCAGGGCTGCCCCCGCTGCGCTCTTCCCAGCTACGCTCTCGACCCCCTGGACAACCTCTCCCCTTTGCGCCATTGCACAGTGATGCTGCAAGCGCCAGCCTCCCATCGCCATGGCAGCCGGGGCGGCTTGGGTTCGGGCAGTCCCCCGGCCCGGCAGCGCGTCGCCCCACCATCAGAACGAACTCGGTGATACCCACACCCTACCCACGTTCCTGGCCAGGGGAGCTCCCCTGTTCCTGGCTGCTGCACAGCAGCGCTTGCAGAGGCAACGCGGAAGCCCTACATGCATTTGCGGTTCACAGAGAATCCATGGCCTTGCCAGGCAATGGCACGGGCAGTATTGATGGCGGACACGAAGGCAGCTGCAGCTTGAAGGCAGACGCGTGGGGGGAGCCACTTCAAGCAAGGCCGTGGTGTCAGGGCGGGGACGACGGGGCGTGCCACGTGGCAGCAGCTGAGACGCCTGGCATCCTGGTGAACCGGGATAGAATTTGTTCACGACAACTTTTCGACATTGAGCTAACTCGGGTAATTGAGCACGTTATCGGCCTCCGTCATTTGTTTTGGGAGCGCGCAAGCGGCGCGCTCATGACTGGGGCCCCCACACGTTGCCCGCCTCTTGGTTGAGATTGTGAGGGCTGAGGATGGGCTTTCGTAGCACCTTCCTCCACCTCTGTCCTTACAAAACC
This sequence comes from Chlamydomonas sp. 3222, assembly GCA_004335795.1. NCBI lineage: Eukaryota > Viridiplantae > Chlorophyta > Chlorophyceae > Chlamydomonadales > Chlamydomonadaceae > Chlamydomonas > Chlamydomonas sp. 3222. The sequence goes on from QAXN01000791.1 coordinate 21,971, forward strand.
CTCCCGGTGCATCCCCCAGGGCGTGCCTGGATGGACTTCCCCCTCCCATCTCCTGCTGTGGGCTGGCAGGGCGGCGGAGGCGGCGGAGGGGGCACAGGAGGCCATGGAGCAGTGCGGGCCGGGTGGGTTGGATGTTTTGGCGGTGGCTATAATGAAGGGGTACCTGGTGTACCTACCTGCCCTACAGGACCTCTTGTGGGAGGCAACGACTCGTTGTGGGGGCCGTCTTTCATCCTGGCGGGCCGTGGGACACCCTGACCCGCACCGCCTCCGTTGCGCTGCCGCCACCCGTGCCCAGTTGCCACGCCTGTCCCCAGACTTCCTGCTGTTGAATCCAAGTACCTGTTCCGCCCAACTTTGTACCCTTCCTGCCCTCCACACCCCTCAGGCCTTCCGCTGCTGTCCCTGCTCCACGACCACG
>QAXN01000794.1:4199-20830 GCA_004335795.1 Chlamydomonas sp. 3222
GAGGGGCGGTGTGGGAGCGGCCCCTCGTCCCTCCGCTGCCCGCTGTACCCGACCGAGCTGCGCGTGTTGGGCCAGGACCTGCTGGCCTACGCGGAGGACTGCGGCTGGGGGCGCACCGCCGCGTGGGTGCGGCAGGGGCTGGAGCAGCTTCAGGCGTGGGAGGGGGGCGAGGGGCAGCAGTGCGCAGGGGTGGGTCAAGGCGGCGAGCGCGCAGCCGCCAGCCCCCTGGATGGGGGGCTGAGGCGCAGGCTAGGGGTCAAGAGCGGGGAGGAGGGAGGTAACCATGAAGGGGGTGAGGCGGGTGCGAGCGCACGGGCGGGCGACGTTGGGTGGCCGCGGACGGCGAGTAAGCACACCGCATCCAAGCCCCAAGGTTCCAGCCATGGCGCCGAGCCTGAGGAGTATGACGGAGGCTCGAGTCCGCTGGAGCAGGCCTTGTGAGTGGGGCAGACAATGGGCGACCAGCAGCGCGCGTTGCGGTTGGTCACCGCACTCCCTATGGCCCTGTGCCATAAGTTCAAACTACCTACCATGCATGCAAACTGCTGCGCATCTAAACGTACTGATGCTGTGGTGTCTCCCAGGCGCCGTCTCGTTCCACGGGTTTGCCACCAGCCTTTGTCCGCTTGACACGAGTCAAGTGCTCTTGCCCTGACGTGCACACTGCACCCCACCTGCTTGCCCCGCCCTGCCGCCCGCTACCCCCGCCCGCGTCAGCCACGCGTTCGAGACGCTGCTGCTGCTGCTCCTGGTGGCAACGCGAGGCCTCGCCCGCCCGGCGCTGCTGACGGCGCAGTACCTGTCCATGGGCCCCGGGGCGCTCATCACCCTCTCGCGGCTGATGCTGTCGCACGCCACCTGGTCAAGGGTGATCGCATGGTATCGACAGCCCAGGTGGGCGGGCGTGCGATGGGCAGGGGTGGAGTGGGGTGACGTGCTTTGGGGGTCAGCTGAATGGGAAGCCGGGATATCGATTCGGAGCGTGTGTGGGCCACCAGCGGGCTGCTGGTCACTTGCGTCCAAGAGCACCACTCTGCCGAGCTGCATGTGTGCTGTTTGTCCAGTGCGGGAGACGTACGGTACTGTAAACGTTGGCACGCATAGAGCTTGGACTGGCTCTGTGCTTGGTGGGCACACGCGCATGATGTCGTTGTGCGGGCCGCTGCGGCCATCTGCTGACTGCACGAGCCTCCACATTACTGCACACCACAACCGCTGAAGTGCGTTCGTCCTTCGGCTGCCTCTAAACCGGATTGCCTCGCAACCCACTGCTTGCCCTCCAGGTACTACCTGCACTTTGCCGGCAACCTGCTGCTGCTTCTACCCCAGGTGCCCTCCTTCAGCCCTGTGTTCCTGAGGGGCCCCAGCGTGGCGGTGTATGAGGGCATGTTGCTGCCCTTGTGCTGCACGGTGGGTGCCAGCCTCGAGCTCTGCGTGAGGAAAGTGGAGTGCAGTGTTGGTTGCACCCTGGTAGGATGTGCAGTGGGCGGGTTGGAGTTGCCAGGTCCGGGGCTCCTGGTCATGGGTACAAATCGCTACGGCGCACGAAGTTTCATGGCCTCCCATTCGCTCCCTGCACATTAGATGGCAATGCAGTGTCTACATCGTGTTCCTTTCCTTTGCTGTCTGAGCTCCCATGAGCTAGTTACGTTGGCCCTGCAAGCACCCGCCGCCCTAAGGTACAGCGCAAGCAGCATGCTCACTTCCCGACATGGTTCCTCCCTTGCCGGCTAAGCTGCGCTGCCCCCTCCTCGATCCATTCGGGCCCCGATTAGCTGCCCACACGGCGGGCCCTGTGGGCCATGATCGCCAACGGAGCTGCGTTTGCTATGCTGATTCTTAAGCTGGAGGTGGCGGCGGGCAACATCAACCCCATGCACGCCCTTATGCGCGCCGCCCTTGCTGGGGTGTCCCTGCTGGCCCTGGGCATGCTGTGCACCGTGTGGCGCAACAGCAGCAGCAGGGCGGCCGCGAGGGTGCAGGGCAGGGCTGGCGCGGCGGCCACCGGAGGGGCAGCGGCACAGCGGGGGCGGCCCGCCGAGCCGCACGGTTCCCGTGGCTGAGTGCGCGCTGGCGACGGCGGCAAGTGGAGTTCGTGTACGGAAATGCTCTCTCGAGTGCGGCAGCCGGTGCGCGCCGCTCCCCTTTACGGGCACACAGGTGCGGACGAGGAGGCGGCGCGAGCGCGTTGCAGGCTTGTGCTAGGTAGTGTGGAGACCGGAAGCGTCGCATGTGGGCGTACTGGCCTAGCGGAGGAGTACGATGGGGCCGGCTGCTGCGCTGAGGAAGAGGCCCGCGGCTGCACCGTGCAGCCCCGCTTGTTGGCGTCCTGACTGCAAGTATAAATACGACGCGTTACTGCCGTACTATGGCTTTTCCCCTTTTTTCCCTGATAGTGCTTTGCCCGTGGCACACAGCGTGCCGAAATTCTTTCCATGCTTTGTGGGGTACGTCGTTACTACGAATGGGCCTGTTTACTGAGTAGTAGAGCGGGCTGTGTGGGACAGCGGGCCACGCTGTGTGTACTAAGGCGGGCGTCTGAGGGGTCGCCTTCCGGTGCTCGCCCAGGCCCCTACCGTGGCGCGGAGGCGCGGAGCTACTCCTGTGTTAAGACCCAGGCGTAAGCAAGCACGGGGGCATTTCCTGTCCGATGGAAGTGGTGCGAGCTGCTGTTGCTGTGCAGAGCGTAGAAAGATGTTGATGAGTGCCGTAGAGCCGCTGCGGTTGTTACCATGATTGATGGCGTCCTCGCTGTAGGGTGGGTGTGTTGCGGTGTCTAGATGCCTAGATAGGTGATTTGTCCAGATGTGGAGCCGGGTTGCGGCCAGCACTCGGCCTGTGGATGGGACGTGCTAACAATTTCACGTTGCTGGTGCCCGTGCAGCGAGGTGGCTTTACGTTTCTGTTCGTTCCTATTGCTTGCCGGAAGCTGCAGTCCTGTCAAGAACACAGATGCGCATGCGATCAGTCGACATTGATTGGTCACAACTGTATCGTACCTAGGACATGCCTAGCCGCATGGGTGTGTGCTGAACCTGTGCCCTCTTGCATCTGCCTATGCGTGGCTTCTTGGGACGGAGGCCGTCCTGCCTTTGTGCGAACTGGAGCGGAACACCCAATCCCATTACCATGTTCATGTGCATTACTGCACAGGGTCATACCTGGCGCAAGGCATGCCATTGCTACTTCCTCTGCCCCTGTGCTGCTTTCAAGGCCACGGGACCATCCCCTGGTGGAATTACCTCAAGCGGTCGGGCACAGCTGTCGTTTGTCAGGTGATTGGTGCCCGTCGTTAGTGCGCATCGTCGCTGCCCCCTGGACATGAGGTTTGCTGTCGCACGCTACGCCGTAGACGAGCGGCCGCCGTATCTGGTCACACTGTCTGGCCCGGCAAGCTCACGTTACGAGCATGTTCCGCCTAGATGATGCTTACTAAGTAGGTGCAGTGACGTGTATACCTATGCCGTATGTAATTTTCAAGTACGCTGTGGCGTTGTAAACGAGTTTACAGTTCTGTAGTTGACGTACGGCAGCTCTGGGCAGGTCGCAGGTCACACCACCTGGAATGTAACACAACATGCCAAAAGGTTGCGCAAGGCGCATGCCCTGGAGGAGCCAATACAAGTACCTAGCAGTAATCTGCCTGTACCTACATACTTCTCTCTCGCGTGCTGGTTGCAGCCTGGGGTGGCACGCAACTCTGCCGTGGTTACAACCCCGTTGTCGGCATCTAAGCGGGCACAAGTAGTACACAGCAGTGCGCGCTGCGATTTGTCCGAAGGGGAGCCAACCATCTGTGTCATCCGGTGGGCACCGCCACGAGGGCTGCAGCTGCAGCTGGGGGTAGCATCCATTCCACGCTCAAGGGCAGCCCCCAATGCAACGCTGTATGGACAGGATGACGCCCAAGCCACATGACCAGACCAACCGCAGAGCGCAGACACGGTCGCACAGGTCCTTCATTAGGTACGGGACGGTACACTCCACCGGCGTCCTCGGCAAGGACCACTGTACGCCAACAGTCCCGTCGCCACAAAACTAGCTCTCCGCACCAAAGCCTGTGCCCTTTGCCAAAACTTTGGCAGCTTTGCACCGCAAGCTGTTGCTGCACACCGTGTGATCTAACGTAAGCAATATTAAAGCGTCTGGCCCCGAGCTGGTGTGGTTTAGCCAGGCCATCAGACGAGGGAGCAACTACGCCCACCGGTGACATCAGCGCATCCTGCATTCACTGCGCAACTAGTAAGCTACGGCGTCCCGCGCTTGAACGAATTGGACGCATTCCTCCACAGGGGCCAAGTACTGTGCAGCCTTGACTTTTCCAGGCTCGTTTTCATCACAACAGACCCGGTTGCACCTAACCCAAGTTCGGCCAGTCATCACCGGCACATCAATGTCGTCACATACATGCAGGTACTTGCCCCCAATACCTCCGTTTGCCGTCGCGCCTCCACGCGTCCCCGTGCCGCCCTTCACACCCCTCCCTGCCCGTGCGACACCACACCGCACCTCGGCCCCCAAGATATGCCAAAAGCACAGGGTTGCTCCCCTTGCAACCTACCAGAACACAAACAGGGCGCTTTTCCTTGACGGAGTACCGCCTAGGCAGAGGGTAGCGGCACGGACCCGGGCGCTGCAGGCGCAGTGCCCGCCGGCGCCGGCGCGGCTGCCGCCCCCGCTGCTGCTCCCGGGGCCGGCATCGGGGAGCCAGGCGCCGCCGCCCCCGCCAGCGCTGCGCCACGGCCCCTGCCCCGCCCGAACCCAAAGCCGCTGCCGGCCGTGGGGCCCACCGCAACGTGCTCCTGCAAGCGGGCAGCAAGCAAGCGGCACAGGTCTGCACATGCAGCAATTGCAAGCCGTTGAGGTGTTGCGATCCACAGGCACCGTGAGCATACGACTTGCAGTCGTGTAATGTCGAGTGAAGGCGCGAGCGCCGCAAAAAGCATTGCTGCCGTTGCTATCGCACCGGATCCACTTCGGGAGCAGGGTTGGCGGCACTTGCCAAGGGACTCACCCTTGCAGCAGCCGGCTGCCCCGCGCCCCAGTGGTGGAACGGGCTGCCCGGCGCGTCCCTGCCCTCGGGCGCCGTCAGCGGCGCCCCAGGCCCCGCGCTCATGCGCCGCACGTGCGGCGGCCGCGCCGGCGGCAGCGGCCGGTCACCTTCAACCGCCGGCGCAGCGCCAGCGGCGCCGCCGCGGGCCGGCGACGGCACGTCGCGCCGCCAGCTGGTGGCGTCGTCGGCGTGACCGTGGTGGGCGCCATGCACCTGATAGTGCCCGCCATGGTGCCCCGCGCCGCCGCCGCCGCCGTGACTGCCGCCATGCCCCTTGTGAAATGAGGCATAATCCATGGAGGACCTCCCGCGGTTGCCACCGGCACCGCCGCCGCTCTGGCGGCGATCGCGGGCCTCGCCGCCGCCGTCACCGCCACCGCTGGCGGACGCGCGCGCCTGGCGGCGGCGCTCGTGGCGGCGCGCGCGGGCCGGCTGGCCGCCGCGGCGGGTGCGGCTGCCGTTGTCGTCCTGGTCCGAACCGCTGTCGCTGCCACTGTCACTGTCGCCGCCGTGGGCGCTGCCGCCAGCGCTGCTGTTGCCCTTCCCTCCCTTACCACGGCCCGCCATGTACGCATTCAGCAAGTTCGCTCCAGAACCGCCCGTCGGCGCGCTGCCCACCACAGCACCGCTGCCGCTTCCCCTCAGCGCTCTCACCGCCGCCGGCATCGATGCAGCAGCGCCGTTCGCCGCCGCCGCCATCGCCGCCGCCGCGGCCTCATCTGTGGTGGCTACGCTGTTGCGGCGGCTAGCGCCACGGCCGCGACGGCCCCGACGGGTCTTCCGTCGCCGCGGCGCGTCGCCGCCAGCGCCGTCATCACCAGAGCCGTGATCGTCGTCGCCACTGCAGACCTCCTCGCCCGCCTCTTGCGCCGTCGCCAGGCCCGGCGCCGCCGACATGCCCACGCTCGCCAGCGCTGCCATCGCCACGTCATCGGGGACCTCCCCTGACTGGATTGGAGGAAGCATGCACCGATGCGCGCTGGAGCCGCGGCCTGTCCTGCCGCCGACGCCGCCGGCAGCCCTGACCGCCGCGGGCGCCGTGTCGCTGTCGCTGCCGCCGCCGTCACCGCCCGCCGGCGGCCGCGGCGGCTTCCCGGTCGACGAGGACGAGTTCCGCCGGCTGCGGCCGCCGCCTCCGTTGCCTCCGCTACCACTATCCACTGATGCCAGAATGGCAAAAGGGTTGAAGACGGGGTCTTGCGCACCCTTGGCACCGCTGCCAACGCCCGCATGCTGCTGCTGTTTGTGGTGATGGTTGTGGTGCGCCTGTTGCCCCCCGTGCTGCTCGTCAATGCTCCGGCGCCCCGGCGTGCCCTGCCCCTGCCCCTGCCCGTGCGCGTGCATGTGGCTGTGCTGGTTCTTGCCCAGGCTGCTGGGGCCGTGCCTGCCGGGCCCGCCCACGTCGCTGCTGGTGCGCGCCTGGCGCCCGTGCGAGTGGGCTGCCATGTAGCTGCCCGCGCCGGCAGAGCCCAAGGCGTGCGGGGAGCCGTGGGCGGGGGAGCCCACGTGGGGGGAGGCGGCGTGGCTGTGGGAGCCGCGGCGGCCGCCGCCCGAGGGCACCGGTACGGGCATGGCCGCGGTCTTGTGTGCCGCCTGGTTCACCTCGTAGTCCTGCGGGCGGGTGGGTTGGCGTCACGTGCGCTGCGGCAATTGCGTTTCCGGAATGGCGTGCGGAACAAGGCTGCACGCACTTAGGAACCGCAGATGAAGGGCCCGCAGCACTTGAGGGTAGCAAAAAGGCGTGAGGGCGAGGAACGGGGAGGCGTTTCAAGGGAGGAGAAGAGGAGCTGGCAGCCCACCTTCGCTCCGTGCTTGAGCAGCAGCTCCACCATGGCCGCCTGCCCCGCCTTCTTGGCCACCTTGAGCGGGGTGGCGTAGTTCTTGTCGCGCTGCTCCACGGCGCCTGGAGGGGTGGCAGTGAGAGCGGAAGCCGAAGGCCAGCAGCGGGTGGTACCTCGGCATGCGATTTCGCAGTTCATTCGCAACTTTGCCGGACTGTGTACAAGATACTCCTTGCCTGTGTATGCGCGGCCCCGGCGAGGCACTAACCCGCTCCACGAGGCCGTTATCCGCCCACCACCACTACTACCATTACAATGACACCACCACCAACAACACCAGCATCACCATCACAACCACCAGAAACGCGACCCGGGCCGCCGGGCCGCCGGGCCGGTTTGCGGACAGGGCCCTGTTAACCACCAAGCCCTCCCAGGCCGTGGTCCTCCCTTCCCGCTCCCCTCACCTCGCCTCACCTCCTCGCGTTGCTAGTACTATGCTTCCCTCCAAGCCCTTCCAAGCCCACCTGGCTGCGCCGCAATCGCTTCCACCACCTCCGCCAATCCCGCCAGCGCCGCCAGGTGCAGGGGATAGTACCCCATGGTGCCGTCCGCCCCCGGCCCCTCGCCCTCGCCGTGCCCGCCGCCGCTGCCCGCCTGCCCGTGCTGCCCCTGCCCGCCCCTGCCGTGCGCCCCCTTGCCCCCCTGCGGCTGCTCCCCGCTGTCGTCACGGATCCAGGCGGCACGGGGGTGCGTCGACAGCACCGCCAGGGCGGACGCGGTGTCGCCCGCGCGGATGGCGTTGATAAGCGCCGTGCCGTGCTCCCTGTACGGCAGTCACACACGTGACATGTCTCCCGGGCATCAGCCAGCACACGCACCCGACGAGACAGCAGGGCTGCGATGGCAAACTTGTGGCTGCAGTACCAGGCAGGTCGACGCGACTGCGCGTTGCTGTCAGGCAGCTACCGTGCCCAGCGGCGGCCCGCACCTTCTCTCCAGCAGGTCCTTCACCGCAGCGGGCAGCTTGGACTCGTCCGGCGCAGCCAGCAGGGCCTCCTGCACAGCGCAGTAGCGGCGTTGCACGAGTTGGCCCCGTGTTGTCATCTCAGCACCCAGAAACCAAGATCGGTGTGGGCTGCCTCCGCCTCGTCATCTCAGCATCCAAGGAGGGACAACCAACTTATCTCAATTGGGCCCTTCCTCACGCATAACCACCTACACAGCACACCGATAGTCAGCCCTGTGCCTGCCTGCCTACACCCAGCACCGCACGCCGTTGGCCCACCCCCAGCCCCCCACGACCCACCGCGCACAGCCCCTCTCCTCCCACACCACCTCCGTGCAGCCTCGTCCTCCTCCTCCCCTACCCCACCCTCGGCCCACCCACACCACCCGCACCTCGATCTCGCCCTGGCTCACGGACCACAGCGCCCCGCCGTCCGCCTGGCACCATCGCCAGACCTGCTTGGCGCGCTCGCGGATGCGCTGCGGCGCGCGCTTGCGCTCCGCCACCGCCGCCACGTCTTCCGCCATCTCGGGGGTGGAGGCGTAGGCGGGGCCGTGCACCGCCAGACGCCGCTCGTCGCCGAGTCCCTGGGGACAGGGCGCAGGCCAATGTTTGCGAGAATGAAATCGGGTTGATTCTACTCGCCCCCAAGCTCTGGTACGGGAGCAAGGCATGGGACCAACTCAGGGGGGGCTGGAGCAGAGCGTTAAATGGGTCGCCTCCCTCGGCACTTGCCGTCGGCCCCAGCTCTGCACTCCGGACTGCCTCCTCCGACACTCATCTCTCGTACCTCCCGAGGCCCGGTGTCCCACCAATGCCCCTCTCCTCACCACAGCCCACCGACCGCAGCGCACCTCTCCAACCCCCTGCCTCCCCCAGGCCCCCCCCCCCCTGCCTGCTATTTGCTTATGTCCCTCACCCTGCTGAATGTGGGCAGGCGGTGCGCCTCTGCCAGGCCGTGCATCATCTTGCGCTGCTCCTTCGACAGCGAGGGAGGGAACGCCATGGCGCACCTGGACAGGGGGGCGCAATTGGGCCGGGGGATATTACGTGGATATATAGTGGATATTATGTGGATATATGCTCGTAGCTGCTTTCACCTCCGGCGCCAGACTTCCTCCCATGTAATCGTGGCAGCCCTACCGGTACACTGCCCCCCCTCGGCAGCTTCACTATCGATCGATATAGTAACTTCTTTTCCCCCCAAGGCTTGACGCCCAGCAGCCAGCCAGCCTGCTGGTCGCCCCACCTGGGGTCCCCCTGCGGGTGCTCCCCGCTGGCCGCCACGCTCTGCTTGGCGAACCACGCAAACAGCTCCCGCAGCTCGCCGATGGACACGTCCGACGGCAGCTCAAACGTCCGCACCGTCACCTGGGGTGGTAGGGGTCGGGGCAGTGCATGGCGGGGGTGCGGAGGGTTGAGGTTTACGACACGGGTTGGCGTGCGAAATGGGTTGGGGTTGGAACAGCACGAGGTGATGCGTCGTTTACACGGATGCACCTGCAGCACGACTAGGTGTAACGGGCGCCCTGTGTTTGCCGACTTCAGTGGTAAGCGGGAAGGGCTGTACGCAGCCTCGCCGGCCACGTGTGGGCAGGGGGACAGCTGGTGGGGCAGGAAGATAACCGTGCACGAGCCCTCCTTCTTCTTTATGACTCGTATGTCAGGCGCTGTGTAGAGTGCGTCTGTAGGTGCAGCTTGCTGCCAAACGCCGCTGCTTTTCCCACCAGTGCCAACAGCGGGGGAAGCAACAGATGTCCGAGCACATGGGGTGAACGTCTCCTCATGCACGATTACAGCTGTTATTGCACTTCTAGATGCTGTACAGTCGTCTCTCTACTGCTAGGGTGGTGCACATGCTTGTCGGAAAAAGGTCGTGCCCTAGAGGCAGCTGCCCGCACACTGGCAGATGGTGCTCCACAGACAATATGGGTTTTCTCGCAGTCTCAATCGATATGGTTCAGGGTTCCAAGCAGCCGCCCCACGCCAGCACGCCCCAAACTAGCGAGGTCGGTAAGCACTCGTTGCCAATCAGGTTAGACGGCAGCTGCTTGTATAACATTGCGTCCTCCAAAGTAGAATGCCCAGATCGTTGTTACCTTGCCCGGCTCCCCTTCGGAGGGCAGCAGCGTCTGGGGGCAGCTCTCCACGCTGAATGAGCCTCCCGTGGTCCATGAAAGCTGGACCTTCCATATGCGATCAGGAAGTTTGGGGAGGTCGCTGCTTGCTCCTGCAGCTGCCCCGCGCAGTGCAGGGGGCACGTAAGCAGGCATGGGGGAGTTGGGTTGGGTTGCGCGCCTATGCGGCCGCAGATTGCTGTTCACAGATAATAATAATGAGTCCCCAACTGGTACTGACAGGTGATGCCTGCCCGTTGCGTAGTATCGGGCGCAAGGCCTTTTAGGTACGGCAGTTGGACCGCGATCGCAGACACAAGAAGCGCATGTGCCCTTAGTCTGCTCTGTCGTATGCCTGCTTAACGGCAGTCTTAGCAGCGTCTGGGCGCAAAAACCGTTGGGGTGCACTCGTTGCCAGCACGTTCTGTATTGGCCTTCAGTACCCACAGTTAAACACATACAAGAGGCAGAGTTGCAGCAGTGCAAGCGGCACTTGCTCCACTGGGCATAGCGACACTTGGCGAGGGCCTGAACGCTGAAGGGCTCCGGTTCCGGCAGCCCCAGCCAGCCTTGGGCGCGAGCCAGCACGATAACTACCAGCAAAGCCTTCATTGTGAGGTTAAAAATAACAGCGGGTCATGCAGATTTCCTCATCCGCTGCCCGGGAGCAGCGCCGGTGACGCAAGCTACTGCAGAACTAGTGCAGCGCATCTGTGCAGCTGGAGCCCTGTGACCAACTGGGCCCCGTATACACGTCAGCTGGTCAGCAGCATGCTGGTAGCTGGTCACCGTCCTCCTCTGCCAGCTTCTGAGGATATGCAGTAAGGCGGTACACGGCAAGGGAGTGGGATCGGGCACTCCCTGTCGCCACCATGCACACCAGGGGGCGGCCCGATCCTCATGGGAGGTCCCCAGCCGCATGCCCTGCACCCAGCGTCTCCTTCATTAGTTCCAGCCACACAGCCCCTTTCCTGCCAGCCCCACCATCTGCAGCCAGCCCCTGCTCCCCAACGCCGGCTGCAGGGGCCGGCACCCCCAACCATCCATACTGCACGGGGCTACCCTGCACGCCCGCTGCCTGTCCAGCCGCCTCTGCCCTCCCCTTGCCGAGCGGTGCCCAGCCTGTATCGCCGCAAACACCTTGGTCAGCGTTGGTGGCGCAGGCGGGGAAGGGAACGGGTGGGCAGCTGGGGCGAGGCGCAGAGGCTCTGGAAGAGGCACGGTCGCCCGCACGGCCACTGCGGGAGCGGCTGCAGCAGGCGCTGCTGTCTTCATCGCCACGGGGGGCCTCTGGGACTGGGGCTGGGACAGGGCCGCCGGTGGCGCCAGAGGCGGCGCATGGGGAGGTCGGGTCGGGCGTGGGCGATCCGCTGTGCAGCAGCAGTCGTGCCTCTGGCCAAGTGGGCGAGGCTGGAGCGACTTGTGCAGCTGATGGTGGTGGTGAGCGCGTCCTTGGCGGCGGCACTGGCGGCATGACTGGCAGTGGATCCTGTGCGCTGGTCCAGCAATGCGGCGGCCAAAGTGCAAAAGGGGCTAATCCACAGTGTGCAGCTCATGATGTGGGCAGGGAGTCCAGGGGGCCGCCGGCCGCCGCGCACGACGCGAAAGCCATACTGCTCGGCTCTAGACGGGAACTGCTCAAACTGCGGAGGCAACGGCAGAAACAGCAGCTGCGGCAGCAGCAGCAGCAAGGGGAGGAGCGGGGCCAGGGAGAGGGGCGTCGGAGTCGCATCAGGCGGTGCGCCGCAGGCCACCAACACACAGCTCAGCAGCTGGGGATGCCCCCATCCTCCGCTGACAGCGACACCAACGAGTGCGTCAAGAGGCAGCGCCTTGCGGGGCACCATGCAACACCCGGTGACGCCCCACCCGGCAGCGGCGGCCGGCGAAACCCCACAAACGATGCGCTCCCTGCCAACCGACTTCGCGCGGCTGGCTCGGGGAGGCGCCGTTTGCCATGTACCACAGCTGCAGACCCCGAAGCTACTGCTGCTGCATGTGGCGGGGATGTTGAGGGCACGGGAGCGGCTTACCATGCACAGCGCCAACATGGACAGCAGCTAATCAGGGAACAGCCGCAGGTTGCTGCCGGCGATGCGGCTGACAGTGGTTCTGATGGGAAGGGCTGTGGTGTGCCAGAGGGTACCGGCAGCGCTGTGGCTGCTGGCGGTGCCGCCGGTGCTGCTGGCGCTGGTTCCGGTTCACCCTGGGACGCTGAGGCCGACCCACGGGTCTGCGTGCCCGGCTGGGTGCCGCCCGCCAGCCCTTGGGGACTGCTAGAGGAGGCGCTGTACGACAGCCCCTGGCGGCTGATGGTGGCGTGCGTACTGCTCAACAGGACCACCTCGCGGCAGGTGGGTGAGGCTGGGTGCGGGGTTCGAGGGACTGTGGAGCGGCCTGGTGGGTAAGGGGCGGTCTGCCTGGGCACCCGCAGGGCTCCCTGTATGCAACTCGTGCGCGTCTGGGCTATTGCCGCGCGGTCCTGCCAATGCCGCACCTTTCAGGCTCTCGTGCACCTGTCTACGAGCATCCGCCGTGTACCGTATGCCACGTGTCCGGCGCAGAAGTGTACTGTGAAAGCATGAGCTCTGCCGCGGCTTTCCGCTGCACTCAGGTGCGCGGCGTGCTGGGCCCGCTGTGGGCCGCCTACCCCACCGCCGAGGCGATGGCGGCAGCCGACCCCGGGCGCCTGTCGGAGCTGCTGCGGCCCCTGGGTCTGCATCGGAGGTGGGCCACCTCCAAGCGAGCGAGTTGAAGGCCCATAGGACTTGCGCGACGCGTATTGTGCAGGAAGGACTGCGCTGACAGTGGGTCTGACCGTGCCACCCATTACGCGCACTCCGTCAGGCGCGCCGAGTCCCTTCGCCGCTTCAGCCACGAGTTCCTGACCAAGCAGGTGCGTGTACGGCGGGAGCTGGGCGGTTGCGGCGAGTCGCAGGGCCCAGGCCAGCCAAGCAGGGGTGCTCGTGTTTGCGCGTGCAGCCTGTCCCAACTCTGCACGGGTGGGGCCCACGGCACCCTAGCGCGCCAGCATCCCTCACCCAACCACACCCCCCACCGGCGTTGCGCCACACGTCAACTTACACAGTTCCGGTGACCACTCGGCCCGTGCCCGCCCACAGTGGCGCTGCCCCACCGAGCTGCACGCCATCGGGCGTTACGCGGCGGACGCCTACCTCATCTTCTGCCGCGGCCAGTGGCGCGACGTGCAGGTGGGGCAGGGCAGCTGCTCCCGCGGGTTGAGGAGGTACACACCCAATGTTGCCAGGCTGCCAGGGTCTCGGTGCGTAGAGGACACGCCTCCTTGCTGTGCTTTTTAGAGCAAGTGCGAGCCAATGCAACACGTGCTTGCAGGAGAGGCGCTAGTGGGTCCACGCCGTGCAGGATAGGAGCTCGGTGTGGGAAGCAGGGCACTCAACCCCGTGCCACAGGACGTGCTACTGTAGCCTTCCATTGGTGCACTGTGCGCCGACCGCGTGGTGGTCACACTCCTGCCTGCCGCAGCCTGATGACAAGGACCTCCGGCTGTACCGCGACTGGCTCGAGGCAACGGGTGGGTGTGGCTTTGCAGGGCACAGGTGCCTCGGCACCCACCTTGCTTGGCCCCTGCTACAAGTATGGCAATTAAAACATTACGGTACATGGCTAGCACCGCATTCTAGGGTAGGCGATGCCGATGGGGTGCTGGCCCCGTCGTCTCTATCAAGGCCTCACAGTGCAACGGTGCTGCTGGACTGCCTTGCAGGCGGCCAAGGCAGCGGCCTCGAACGGGACAGCCTTGCTGCGCTGCTGCCAGGGCCAGCAGAGGTGGAGGCCAGCCAGGAGGATGGCGGGGCTGGCGAGGCTCAGACCTCAGGGGAGCAGATGGAAGGGGATAGAGAGCAGCTATGACTGCAGGGGAAGACGAAGGGTGTGTCAGAGTGAGAGGGTGTGCACAGCTTTTGTCGAGTTGCGCATGGGTAGGAGCGGTGTGCCAAGGAGGAGGTGAAGGCACGGCTGTTATCTTTTGGAAACGTCCTTTGACGGCTGTCGTGTTGCCGGTACGATTTTAGGTTAGATATGCGAGGTGCGGGACCAAGAGCTGATGAGGAACGCCTTTGCAAGACTGCAACTACTAGGGTCAGGAGGAACAGAGTCTCGCGCAGCGCCGCGGTGCGCTTTGAATTTACCACAGACCTCGCATGTCTGCAGGCTGCTTACCATATTTGCATATCAGGCTGCATCACTTGACAGGCGCGCATAGGGCCGGCCTTGCCTGTAATGGCAGCTGTGGCAGCAGTTTCTGTACCCTCGCGAGATCAGGTGCTCAGTGGCCAGGACGTGCAAGCCATGTGTACTGCGCCATTGGTGGACCGCGACAACTCTTCCACATACACTGGCACCCAGTGCTGCGCATCTCACGGTATTGGCTACACGTTCCCAGGGACGTCAACCTCCACATGGTTCCGGCCCGCCCGGTGCCTCCAGCCCTGCCTACTGCCGCCACACCACACCCCGCAGCAACATCCCGCCTCAGGACAAAGTGCACACACCCGCGCAGATGCCCGAAGTTCCCTTGCATACCTACCGCCAGCACGGAGAGCACTGCCAGGCTGTGCTCCCGCTGCTGCCCTCACAAAGCCTCGCACTAACACAGCCCTCACAGCTGCTCCACTATAAAGCCACAGTCATGCCGGTTGCAAGCAAGCAACTACGTTCTCGAATCTACATCAACCGTAGCACGCGCTCCCTGCAATTTATAGCTAGTGGCCCCTGCAGGTGGCAACCGTGTACCATGCAGGGTTGGCCACGGGCAGTACCACTGATTCACCGACCGTCGCATGGAAACGGCCCTGCCGCCGTCCGTAATACGCGACCTGTGCCCGCTATCGTCGCTCGCCTGTCGGCGCACGGCAGTCATGTGCGCTTCGCTCTCGTACGCCAACTCACGCACCCACAGCCACTAATGCGACGCACACAACGCGCAGCTACGTGCCGATAGGCCCACCGGCACTGCTCAAGTACACCGCCTGCACCACTGCCTGTACCAGGGCCCCTGGCCTGCACACTCTTCCACGGGGCTTGCGAACTCAAAAACAGCAGCACGCCAAACTCCGCACGCGCAAATGGTGCACCGCTCCCCTCCCTATTGTTACCATCATTGCCACGGCCGCGGGCACTGCGCGATGTTCTTGGCACCCTCGCAGATGGCCCCGCCCGGGATGCCGTACTTTCCAAACTGCTTCCAGGTGCAGTACGGCGTGGGCGCGTACCGCTCCATGCCCAGGTCGTACCCGTACGAGCAAAGCTGTACGTCGTGAGGCGGCTCGTCGTCTGGGAGGCACAAGGCAGGGATGGAAAGGAGAGCAGCCCAAGTCAGGCCAAGCATCACGCAAAAGTACCCCCGCTCTGTTAGGGCATGGCATGCCGGAGGTAAAAGAACCAGAACGGGCCTGAATGCTCTGTCGCATAAGACCTCAGGAACACACACCTCCAGCGGCTGCTGCTATTCCCAGCTGTGCATGCACCACTCCCGCTTACCCAGCTCGCAGGCTGCGAACTTCCGGAAGCGCTCATCCACCTCGCGGTACTTGTCGGGCGGGGCGTCGGGGTGAAGCGCCCGCACACGCAGGATCTGGGGGCAGCGCGTTTGGAGTTGGTGGAGGGCCCGTGGATGCCCACTCGGGATATAGGCGTTGAAGGCCAAAAGTCAGGTAACCTAGAAATGACAGGACTGAAAGCGTACAGCGCGCATCTGCGGCCCAAGCACTGCTGAGCTGAGGTGTGGGCATGCATGTAGCTGCACCGTTTGGCTGTCCAGCAATCGTCAGGGATACGGCATCCCGGCCGCGGAGCCTTGTACCGCGTCTGTACCTGCACCGCGTACCTCCATGAGCGTTGCAAAAGCATCGTACCGGCCGTCCTCGCCAAAGATTCCGCCCCACATGCTGCTCCACCACAGGTGCTTGCTGGCGCAGGCAACAGCCGCCTGGATGCGAGGGGCACAACAGGAAGGGGGCACAGGAAGCGTACATGAGATGCAGCAGTCGGTAGGTGCAATGGACGGCAGCACAACGAGCAGAAAGCAAGGCGGCGTTGGGCGCAGCCGCCTGACGCGGTTCCATGCCGCACAGCGGTTGCCAAGCCCACGCACCTGCATCTTCTTCAGCTGCTCGTTACTAATCGCCGCCAGGATCTTGTGCATGTTGGGCACATCCTCCTCCTGGCGGGCATGGGGCCATCAGGGGCCGGACCGGCAGTGAGGCTGGGCCGCTCGGGAGCGAGGGTTCACGGCAGGTGTAGGTGCGCGACAAGGAGTATGGAGGATGTCAAACGAAGTAGGCTGGTATCTGATCAAGTCAGCGCCGGATGCATACGCAGTCTTCCGTACTCCGGCCTTCTTCATGCCCGTACATGCACCGCCTCTCCGTAAGACACGTGGATGGTGCCCCACCTTGACGGACACACTGAAGGACGGCCAGTCCAGCTCGGGCTCGAAGGGCTGTGGCGAAAGGCATCAAGAATTGGTGTTGAAGAGACATGTGTCATGTGTCCGGGCTTGTCCGCCCTCCACTTCTACCAATTAGATCCCGAAGGTGAGTACTGATCAGGTGAGCTATGGGACGGAGTCGCACGGCCTCTGCTTGCCCTGCCGCTGGAGCCGAAGCTGGACATGTCAACCACTACGCCAAAAT